>WBMW01001267.1:448200-483886 GCA_013396635.1 Penelope pileata | reverse complement strand
GTTAGCAATTAAGGTTCTAACGCGGTGCCAGCCCCATGTTCTGCCTTCTCCCTTTTTGACCTCCTTGTTCGTTTAGTTTTTACTCTATCCTTCTTGTCTTCTTTTCTGCTCTGTCCCTACCTGCTCCCTTTCTGTGCCCCATTTCCCACTTTCTGCTCCTTCCTGCTCGAGGCAGCTCCCTGCCTGCTCCCTCTCCATCTGGAGAACTGCAGTCCTCTGCTTTCTCCCACTTTTCTATGCCCTTTTACTTGGTGTTTTCTCTTTCTCACAGAAGGCTGTGTCCTTACCTTGGGATCCAACCTGTCTCCGATTGCTGCTGTCCGTTCATGTTTACTGTCTTACCCTTCTTACCCACAAGCTAGCATTTCTCTTTCTTGTTGTCTATACACATGAACATCCTCTCTTCTTCTACCACGTTCTCTGTGGTTTTGCCTACCTAAACTACATCTATAGCTTCAACATCTGGTCTCTTTACCCATGACCCTTTGTGTAGGATGTATTGGTATCTAATAAAGACCTCTGTCTTTCCTCCTAAGTCTCACTAGCATTTTCTGTTACATCATGCTTGATTCTGATTTCCAGTTCGTTTTCTTAAAACTTGTTACTGAACTCTTCCTTTCCATCAGGACTAGTTTGGAAACTGAAAGAGTTATTTTGTTGTACTTTGACAGTGGGAGGAACCAGTCCCTGGATTAGTCTTCTCTTTCTCCTCTCTTTTCTTTCTGTCTTTCGTAGAGTCACAGAATGCTTAGAGTTGGAAGGGACCTTTAAAGGCCATCTGGTCCAACTCCCTTGCAGTGCAAGGGGACACCTGCAGCTGGATCACGTTGCTCAGAGCCCCATCCAGCCTGACCTTGAATGTTTCTGGGGACGGGGCTTCTACTACTTCTCTTTCTTTTCTTTCATCTTCAAGCTCACTGTTTAAGAACTGCACTCTTCCTCTTTAGCTGTCACTACTCTGCTGTGAGCTGCCTCATCTTTGCAAACAGCAAGTCAAAGGTAGGGCAGGGAGCAAGAGCCGGTGGTCACAGCAGTTAAATAATATTTTTCCCCTCAATATTCCTAAGATAGCACAGTTACATCATCATATTTTACTTTTTCAGCATTCCTGTATAGAAACAATCTTGTCAAATTTGTAAGATACATTTTACTCTAAGCCATTTCTGAATAAGTATTTTTGCTTGATGTCAACACAGCATGAAGGCAAGCGTTTCACCTTTGGACTCTCCTAAAAGCATACAAGCAGTTGAAACAAATAGCACAGCCCGTACTGCAAATTTGCAGTAATGCTTTAGAGACCTTGATGATGTAAAGGAAATTGCATCCTAAAAGTTGCTGACACTGGAGGAAATGGCATAATGAAATATGCCATTTTCACCAAAGCTATTAGCTAATCACTTTTTCAAGAGTTTACAATGTTCTGTTCCATGACCCTCAATGCTGAGGATCAGTTGTTTACTTTAAAAAGTTTTTAGGAGCAGACTAGCTTTATACTAAGATTTACATCAACATTTTATCAAGTTAATCTCTTGAAATTTAAGGTTGCCTCTCCCTAAGAAGTATCCGATGTGAGAGGACCGAATTCTTAACTGAACAGCAGCAGTCATGGTGCATGTCATGTCCTCTGGTTTAAAACCAGTTTATTGCTCAAATATTACTCAGTTAATCAGATTATCAATCCCAAAGTAATACCCCACATTGTGTCTTCTAGTGATGTCCGCGTTGCTGATATCAGATGAAAGTAAAGGGCACACAGATATAATCCTTGGTTTGAAGGCAGAATAGAAATCACTGCACAGTACTTCTTGTTTTTGTCCCTGTAAAGTGCCCGAATGTTCTTGAATGATTTTGCAAATTCTGTTCATTTCAGCATATAGAATAGCTCAGATTTGTGTTTGCTTTTTCTGTCTAATGACTACAGAGCTGATAGTCTCAGTGTGCTTTATATGCAACTTTTGTCTAAGAAATCCCCAGCACTGTGGGAGCTCGAGGGGAAGTACAAGTACTGATACCAATCATTCCAAACTGGGTCAGAAGCACTACTGGGAAAAACCTGGATTTGTGTCCTTGATGCATTTGAGAGCTCTTCCATACCCTGGATCTGATCCAAAGTATGCAGATGTCGTTGCTGGAAGGCTATTTTAGGGATTGCAGAAAAAATAAGGAGATAGGGATTGATGATTCGTCAGGTTGAAGACTCTGGATGTCCAGTTTCAGACTAGATTAACACTAACAACTTTGTTCTCTTCTCTCCTGATGTAAACTGATGAGAGCAGGCAAAGAGCTCCTGAATGGTGGTTCCTGATCTATAAATGTATTCCATAATAAAATGGAATCACGCTATTGCTGTGCCCTTTTCATAGAATCATAGAATGGCTTGGGTTGGAAGAGACCCCAAGGATCATCAGGTTCCAACCCCCCCGACCAGACTGGATAAATCTTTCTCTGTATGGATATATTGCCATACCCCAACATTTTCCAAAACTTTTAGAGATGGACTTAGACAATGAAATACAAGGAATTTGGTTATTTCTCATTCTGTAAGATCTAAAGATCATTCTTCTGCAATAGTTTTCCACTGAATATCATAATAATAGAGGATAAAGACAATATTCCTAACTATGAGCTCTATAAATAAATATCTGCCTAATAAACTTGAACAAAAGGGATAACATGGACCACTGTGTGTTTAGGATGCCTGTCTACTTTTCTATAAAATTATAGTGGTTGTAAGGGGAAAGTGGAAAAGCTCTGCTTCCTGACTAGTTGCCAATGAGGAGGGTATAAAATGCCAGCTCTATTTTAGTCCTATCAGCAGGCTCACCAGAGGAAAAGCAGTTTATGAGCTGTAAAAGGAAGATCAGAGTTCATCCTATTGTGCTTGTTGCAACTTTCTTTTTCAGTCTCCTACCCGTGTGTGCTCGTACGAAAAATATTGCTAACAATTTATAGGAACTGTCTTATAACTTATTGAATGGATGAAACTTAAGAGCTCTTGCCTCAAACAGCTGCCAATTTTGCTATCTGGTAACACCTCTGAATATTAAAAAGGCAACCAATTAGAAGTGCTCAGTGGGATGGATCTGGAATAGATTCACAAAAAATAGATCTTGTGTCTGCTGGTTTCTGTGAGGTTTATTACATGCATGTCAGTGAAGGAAGCAATTTCAACTCTGATCTATGTGTCAACCATAAAACTATTTCATCCTGGTTGTCTACCTCGTTACTCTTGCACATTGACGTTTAGACGTGGGGAAGTATGTATCAAATATTTGGAAGCAGAATGGTTGACTTTTATATATCTACTCTGCGCTTCCTTTGGGTTATCTTGAAGGCATGATTCACTGGAGAGTAAGGTCCCTGGGTGCTATTGACACTGTCTTGATGGTCTGAGATTACTAGCCGTTAAATGACACTTTACTGAACTGTTAGTGATATCAGGCCTTATTAAAAACCAGAGGCATGAGCCTGCTCTAGGATATATGTACCATTGCCACCGTCACTTTTGTTCACCTCAGCACTTCAGCCACCACGTTGCTTACCCATCAGAACAGCTCAGCCCCTCCTCAGAAGCAGACCGTCCACGTACCAGTTAGCTCATTGTTTTTTTGTGATGTTTCCCTGGGGATCTGGACTAGCATCATCAGCTCTCATTACAGGGCAAGCTGTAAGTCATGCTGCTATGGACACAGGAAAGACCTGAAACAGCCTGTGGTAGCACAGAGAGACTGAGCTCTTTAATGGCACAAAGAAATCAAGTTAGCTTCCCTCCTGTGCTCTAGCTGTAAAAGATCAGCACACTAAACTGAAACATACCTGGCTTGAACACAGAATTTGCATGCGTGTGTTTGTCCAGTGCATCTTACAAAGTTTTTTATTTCTGCTTTTTATTTTCACCAGAAAGAAACACCCCTCGCCAATGCTGCATTTTGGGCTGCAAGAAAAGGAAACCTGGCTCTTCTCCAGCTGCTGCTGAACAGTGGGCGAGTAGATGTAGACTGCAAAGACAGTGTACGCACACAATGCACATATACCCACAGCACTGATTTTACATCACTTTCTTTAGCCCCCTGCACAGAAGGTGTGGCAGGAATCTCATCTGACACGTTTGAGAGTCTTTTGACACTTGGACATGATTTAAAACCTTCTCTTGTCAGGAAGCAAGTTTGAAACTCAAGATAAAATAGCATAATGATTTACATCAGTGGCAAGGGGTTAGGAATTTGCCAGCACTCAAAAATGTGTCTTACATAGTTATTTGTGGTGCTGACATTCAAAACACAGATCCTAGCACCTCGGGCTTCTCTTTGCAAGGATACGTCATTGTGGTGATAGATTACCATGAAGAGTCGACTCAACCGAGCCCACGTAGCAATGATTCTGTCAGCTAGCAGAGCTCCACATGATTAGTTTTTAAAAAAATAACTCTGGACCACAGTTTCCATTAAGGCAATGTAAAAGTTTGCTTTTGACATACATGCAGCTGTTCCCACCTCACATGCATGCAGTGCGCTACACACAGCCTGTGGTGCTGTCAGACGAACTCCAGGCCTCCTAACTTCTTCCTCCCCCTACCTCAGTATCTGCTGCACTGGCACCAACATGAAGGCACAGCAAGATTTCAAAGCGAAGAGGAGCACAGATACACGACCGACAGATTTAATGGGGATTTCTTTACTGTAAATGGATGGGTTGAAACTAGTTTTGAGATTAGAAATGGATTGAAAATAGAGATAAGATATATGTCTTACTATTCTGCCTATAACATATGGACAAGTACTTGATTGTACAGAGCTACTGCAAAGCGCTGGGGAAAACAGAGACTGAGAAGTCTTCAGGTTTTGTTTGATTGGTGATGAGTCATGCTTGTAAATCCAGCCTTAACATAAACTTCTAGCCGGTAAAATGAACCTGCCACAGCTTCTCTCACTTTGAACACATTCAAAGTGCAAAGGATTTTCTAAGTTCTTTGGCTTTAACTTTTCTTCTTATTATTATTTATTTCATTTTCACCCTGCAGACAAGTACTTGTCATGCAGTACTTCTAGAGATGATGCTGTGGCTGTCGTTCTGATGAGGGTGAAAGGTTGCTTAGATTGGGACACAAAGTAAACAGGACAGAGATGAATGTAAAGAAAGAAGGTCCCCTACTGCTCATTTTTTCTCAAAATAAGACGAACTTTGATCAAGAATTTTTACAATGCTTTGTAAGATATCCTGACACTCATTCTATCAGGCATACACATTTCCTAGACTAAAATATTTTAGTACAACTAAAGCTGTATGCTTCTTTTTTGCTATGTCATGCATTTTTTTCTTTATATTGAATTGGTACATCTGAATGTTTTAGGACAGATTTCATCCTTATACGTGTGGACTTTGCATGTTGCCGTTACAGAACATACGTACAACCTAAGTCTTATTTGGTTCAGTGGAGCAGTGGCCTTATTGGGGTACCTGAACATGTCGTTCTGGCCTGGAAAGTTCTCTGATGCAGTGTGAAGAGTCACAGAGGGAGAGAATTTGCTCTAGTCATTTGGATAGGGTTTTAATATTCAAGACACATGGACCTTACTCCTGATTATGACTCACAATTAAGTGACTCACATAAGTTACTTTCCCCCTGTATCTAAGGTTATTCTTCTGAAACAGACACAAAGATGTTTCAGATTCTCTGATAAAAAGCTATGTATAATCCAAAAATGTTGTTGGCATTTTTGTTACACTTATTTCAGGACAATAATGCAAAGTCATTGTGTACAAGTTCATTGAATGATCGGGCTTTGCATTGCAGGCAAGTCTGTAATTTATTTGCTTTAACACCTCCTAATTACTCATTTTCAAAGTATTCTTGATAGAAAGTTTTAAATTGTGTCAGAATCTGTTCAGGGAAAGATTGCTCTCCTGTTTATGAAAAGAGTGAACAAATTCTCTGTTCAATGACCATAAACTTCCTTCAGCTGTTCAGAAGAGGTGCTGTCTCTTCCTGACAGCCTGATTCATTGCTGGAGGTGTCTATTGAAAATACTGATCTGTTTTCCTTTCCTCCCAGCTTGGCACAACAGCTCTGATGGTCGCATCTTACTACGGTCACATAGGTTGTGTACGGGAATTGGTGCTGCAAGGAGCAGATATCAATCTGCAGAGAGAGGTAGGAGAAGTTCTGCATTCAAACAGGGATTGATTAAGTGACTGTTGGGCAAATAGTAAGTGTGTTGTCTGTTGCCTTTTGCCAACTGCATTTGCTGTGCAGTGCATGTATAAACAGGGCTTCTAAATACATGAAGGAACCAGATATGTGGAACTTGTAATAGAGAATGAGATGCCAGAGAGGTGCATTTATAAATAATTCATCGAAAATTTCCAGTACATGAGGTTGGTTTGGGGCAGTAATATCTGAGATGTAACCCCAGGTTATACCATTTGTGCATCTATCATTTTAATAATTGGCACAGAAATTTACAGCTTTCTGGACTGGATAGATATGATAAGGAGAAGTCCTTTATCTTTTGTTTTGCAGAATTTGGTCATTAACATGGAATGGAATCCCTTGCTAGCCCAGGGATTGTTTTGACTCAGTATACCCAGGAGTTTCTGCCTCTTGGTCCAAGCCAAATCATCTCTAACAGTCACACAGCTTAATCACCTGTACCCTTTCCTGCCTGTCTGCTTTGCATTCAAGGCATCTCTCACACCATAACATGCTTGTTTATTGAGGGGAAAATGTCAGCACTTTGTTTTGTGAAAGTACCTTCCCCTCATGCTCTGCTCAGGTAATGGTAAGGGGTATCTACAACCATTCTGGCCTGTGTGCTGGCTACACAGAGAGCACTGTGCTCTGGGACGAAGAGAGTTGTACTGGTCCCAAAAGAATAGCAATTTGACGAGGGCATGTAGTGACACGGGAAGATGGCAGGAAGAGCAAGACAACAGTATTTTCATCACTTTAACAACCCAAGCAAATGTTTCTCATTTTCCTTGGTTACCTGGAACACGAGTATTAATCTCATGCTGATGTCTTCAAGTTACTGAGTCAGTGAATGCCATGCTTGATGATATAAGTGTCTTTGCACTAACTGGCCTAAACTTGCTTTAACTTTGATTGTTGGTATCTTTCAGTGTGTCCTGTCCCAACAAAATATGTATTTAAACATGTACTTTCCCGTAGATAAACACCGCTTGAAAAACAGCAACAAAAAGAGAAGTTGAGAACAGTTTTATGGACCTACTCTTCAGTATCCCTGTGGACATAGTTTGATTCAATAAAAAAATAAAGCCAATAAAAAAAGAAACACAGGAATCGTCCAACATCACTCTATTGCAGAGGGGAAACAAAACAGATGAAGTTTAAGCCCTAAAGAGCAAGGACACTAATCTGAAAGTAAATCTGCCTACTCAAACCTCATGTGCTCTTGTACACTGAAATTGCTGTGAACCTCACAGAAAGGGGAGTCCCACAGATACGTCTGTGAAAGTGGGCTCTAAAATAGTTTTGAGGAGCCATGTGCTATTATTGCCAAAGTCTTTGGCACTGGAGTGAATTTCATCTGTAGCTCCTTTTTCCTGCGCTTTCAACATGTGATGAGAAAGCCCAAAGTTAGCAAAGCATGCTTGTCTTCTTTCTTTCTTCCTTACCTTTCTTTTCCCTTCTGTCCAGTCATTAAAATCTTCCATAGTCTTTTTTTTTCCTGGTTTACTCATATGTTAATGACAGCGTTTTATACAAGTAGTTTAAAATACGGGCTTTCATGTCTTCAGTGAGGCTAAGGGAAAGTAGAAGCTGCAGGGCTGGCAATAGCTGCTTGAAGATTGCTTAGCTGGATGGGAAGCTGCTCATACAAAAGACAAGGGTGACTTATGCCAACAGAAGTCATGTTTTGCCAACAGAGAGTCAAGCAAGGTGGAGCTCTGCTGTGCTGAATAAATCCTCTGTGGTCTTTCCACGCCTTGATCCAAGTCTATCCCGTGTTCTGTTTGTCTCAGATTGTAGGGGCAGGTGGTAGAGGGCTTGGTTTCAAATTGGCTGTTCCTCTCTTGTGTAAGACTGCTCCTTTTTCCCTCCAAGCTTTCTTTCCCTGTCTGAAGACTGAAGAAAAGTAAATGAATCCTAAGATGTCTATAGTAGAAACTGTGAGAAAGCCCCTTTTGAGGCTTGCATTTTACTCCAGTGTGTGATGCTAGCCAGATTTCTCAGTGCAATGAGAAGAAAACTGAACACTTCCCTAAGATACTTTGTGTCCTCTGGAGTCCTCAAAATTATTATATCTTATCAGCTGATATTTAGTTGATTGTGCTTAATAAGTTTTAATTTGGACTGTATACTTTGGTCAAGCATGCTGTGTTTGTGGGTTTTTTAATCCATTTTTTTCCCTACAGTCAGGTGCAACTGCTTTGTTCTTTGCTGCACAGCAAGGCCACAATGATGTGGTGAAGTTTCTCTTTGAATTTGGAGCCTCCACTGAATTTAGGAATAAGGTAAGATGATGAGTCTGATTTTGCATGCTGATACATTCTGCCCATCAATGCTGTTGTTTCTTCTTCATATGAAATGTGACCTAGCAGCATGAAGATGATAAAAGGATTTCCTCACTTAAATATTTTCTGAATAATGTAAGTAGTACAATATATTTTGAAAATATTAACTTGTGAAAATATTTATTTATACTGCCTGTACTTAATGACATAAATTGATCAAAGATCGGTCCATCAATAGTGAGATCACTCTTTCCTTTTAAGTCATTTTCTTACACAAGAAGAAAGGATCCCAGTGTACATGTCAGGTAGGATCCTGTCTTAGGTGTATATTTATTCCACTTGCACAGAGTGGAATCTGATCCATGTTAGGGGCTCTTTGCATACCACCAGAGGAGACATAAGAGTATATGCCATCCAGAGGGACCTCGACAAACTCGGAAGTTGTGCCCACGTGAACCTAATGAGGTTCAACACAGCAAAGTGCAAGGTTTTGCACTTGAGTTGGAGTAATCCCAGATCTGTATACAGACTGGGAGAACTCCTGGACAATAGGCCTGCTGAGAAGGACCTGGGGGTCCTGGTGAATGAAAGACTTAACTTGAGCCAGCAGCCCAGAAGCCCAGAAGGCCAGAAGGCCAACGATATCCTTCGCTCCATCAGTAGAGGGGTGGCCAGCAGGGACAGGGAGGTGATTGTCCCCCTCTGCTCTGCCCTCGTGAGGCCCCATCTGGAGTACTGCATCCAAGCCTGGGGCCCCCAGTACAGGAAAGATGTGGAACTTTTGGAGAGGGTCCAGAGAAGGGCCACAAAGATGCGCAGAGGGCTGGAGCACCTCCTCTATGAGGACAGACTGAGGGAGCTGGGCTTGTTCAGCCTGGAAAAGAGAAGGCTGCAGGGAGACCTCATTGCAGCCTTCCAGTATTTAAAAGGAGATTATGAACAGGAGGGAAATAAACTTTTTACAAGGATTGACAGTGATAGGACAAGGGGGAATGATCTTAAGCTGAAGGAGGGAAGGTTTAGATTGGATGTCAGGGGGAAGTTCTTCACTGAGGGAGTGGTGAGGTGCTGGAACGGGTTGCCCAGAGAGGTTGTGGATGCCCCATCCCTGGAGGCATTCAAGGCCAGGTTGGATGGGACCCTGGGCAACCTGATCTGGTATTAGATCTGGACAACAGCAGAAGCATCTATCAGAAAATTTAAAAACATGAATGAAATTGTAGTTCTTTAACACAACATGGAATACAACTGTGGAACTTAGCACCATAGGAAGTTGCAAGGTTAAATACAGTGGATAGATTTTAAAGTGTTGGGTAATCTCACATGGAACAGTTATTGGGAGAATCTGCATGTTAAATTAAGAGTTGCTTCTCAGTCTTATTTTAGGGCAAGGCATAGGTGAGGGTAGCAAGATTCAGAAAAATATTCTCTCATATTTAGACGTATACAATTGGATGAGTGAATTTACACTGTTCTTTGCGTCATCTGACCTGTAGTCAGGCCACAAAAACCATACTGAAGGAGCAGATGTATCCCAGAGCCTAAACTACTCTCTGGGGGCCAGGCATGCAGTTGGGCAATGTTTTTACAGAGGAAGGGAAAGCAGCAAATGCAGGAAACGTAGAAAGGATGGAAAACAGAGACTGAGTACCTTATTCTGTCTAGAGCGACAGCTACATCTTCAACAAACCTTTGCACAGCTGGTGAATCAGGCGTTTGTGAAGGAGTCAAGACTTGGCACAAAAAGATAAGAAGGAAGTGTTTCAAAGAAAGAATTGCAGAGATAGCTGAGAGAATTGGCTCCTGTCTGAGTTTGCAGTGTGCTGGAAGGGTTTGCAGTAAAGGATTAGTGGAAGCTACGCTCTGTCAAAACAACAGGATATGAGCAGCAAATGGACGCAAGGCTGAGTGCCTTCTCTCAGCTCCATTGCCTGTTTCGCTCCCGCTGCAGAGCAGTTATTGCCCTAGAAGTGCCTCCGTGGTTGCTCACATGTCCCTGCTCTCACTTGCTGCCCTGCTCAGAGTTTCCGAGAGGCTTGCCAATACTGAAGATGCTACTTTAGTGTTTTGTTCCAGCTGAGGCCAAAAGAATAAAGAAAAGTGGGAATCACGTGGCTGAAGGGGATTTTAAAACTCTGTTGTTTCCTTCTTTTTTTTTTTCATCCTTCCATCTTTCTTCACTGTAGTAAAACGGTGGAGTTTCCAGCTAGATCTTGCTGGAGAAAAGGCTCTTGTGCTGGCAAAAAGGGAAGAAAGTGTAAGAGAAAGCAAAATGGAAGCTTAGTAGGAGTTGGGGGCGGATTTTTTTCCTTCTAAAAATCATGGACCTTTGTAGTATTTTGTCAAAAATTGTCAATTCCTTCATTTAACTGAGTGCTGTCTTCCATAAGGAGTTTTCTGTGGAAAGGATTCTTTTGCCCAACTTCCCTTTCTTAGGGCATGGCCTCTCTCTGTTTATCATAGTGGTACCTCCACCTATGTGAAGGCTGTGACATCTCCAAGGTGGGATCACACAATTCTGCTCTGCTGCTCTGTCTGTGGTTAGCTGTGCAGGCCTGCTTTTTGTTTGGGACCTGTCATTTGGTTGCCTCCAGAAGTTATGTTAATAACCAAACAATTCTTAAAAAAACGTCATTTGTTGAGAACACAAGGATTTTAGAAAATGAAAAGCCACAAAATAATAAACAAACTACTCCCATATTGTCTTAGTTTCTAACAGAAGTTACGCTTCTTATGCAGCTGAACGTGCCCATTGACCTTACAGATGGGGAACCTCAGTATTTTTAAGCTTCCTATAGCTCATCCTTCCCTGCCACTTCACAGAGGACCTCCAGTCTTGATAGCACAGTTTATCTTCTTAACTCATTAACCTTTTTCTCCCAATTTCCTTTGGGAAAGTCTTTTAAAATGACTCTTTTTTTTTTTTTCCCCCTTGTTTGTAGCCATTTGAGTGGGTAACTCATTACTCAAGCATAATGGCTTTCAGCTGATTGGAGACAGGAAATGGGTTTCATGAAGCTACTAGCTTTTGCCATTGTTTTTAAGTATTTAGAGGTGGGGTTTTTCTTGTGTGTGTGTTTTTTTGGTGATTTTTTGTTTCTTCTTTTTTTTTTTTAAATCCACAAACCATTGTGGTTGCTCTTGTGTTTTGTTCCAGCAGTTCCTATTAAATTGACAGGAAAGTCTAGTGACTCATTGTAGCTACAGAGTAACTTAACTCCACTGACCAGGTTGTACGCTACATACTCTTAACTATTCCAGAATTAATATGCAATTGTTAGATTGTCACATAGCAATTTCACATCTGTGACTTCGCTGACACTCATGCCTTGCTCGCTCTTAGATGTTGCAGAGGGGAAGGGTGAATAAGAGATTTTGAGAGTAGTTACACAGGCCCTGTGGATTACTTCAGTCACGTCAGACCTTGAGTTTTCGTAACAGTTATAGGCATGAAATAGCACCCCAGATTAATAAGTTTGATTGGCACTTCCCATTGTAAAAGATTCATTCAGCCATTTGAGCTGTAACTTCTCTTGCTGGCTATCTGTCCATGTGGGAAGTTTCAGACAAGACTTGAGAGCTGTTTCAGAGAACAAGGCTGAGGGAAAATACAATCTTTAGCCCGCATTAATAACAGCTGTAGAAACTATCTGAAATAGTTTAGATAGCTTGCTCTGTGGAGGAGCAGCTTGAGACTGGGAGAAGTCAGGGAAGGAGAAGAAACGTCTGGTATTGATGACATGGGGTGTGCATCATCCTTACGTGATGGCATGGTGCATCCCAGGCAGAAGATAAGAATCTCTCCATACTCGTGTAAGAAATGATGACAACTTTTGAATGGGGTACAGTGCATTCAGTGGGATGTGGCAAGCCCCGCATTTGCTATCTCCGTTGTTTCAGCTGTGTTGGAGTTGTCAGCCAGCAACACTGAAGTATTTCCCACCTCAGATGGCTCCTGTGGGAGCAGCTGTGCAAGCCAGACTTGATGCATGTGCTTAGGCCTCCCTTTAGTGGTGATGTACAGTAACTATAACTGCCAGGGAAAACTTCTTCAGCAGAAGTATTTGGGATTTTACTGGTGTTTATGGTTTTGATCTGATGCACGCTTTGACAGAGCCAAACATTTAAGGAGCAGGGCTTGGTACTAAAATTATGAAGAATTCAGTAACTAGACACTACAAAATTCTTTTCAAACAAATTGCGAAAAACCTTAACATTTGCTATGTTTTATGGTGATGTTCAGTCCAGCATCTTCAGTCTCACCCTCTTGTGCCCTCTCTTTGCTTTTTCACAGGATGGAGGTACTGCTCTTCTAGCTGCTTGTCAGTATGGGCATGCAAAAGTAGTGGAAACTCTGTTGAAGCATGGTGCCAACATTCACGATCAACTTTACGTGAGTTATTTGACACAGATAATATTGATAACACTGGTGATGGAACAAATGTGCTGTTGGTTGGACAGCAGCGGGTACGCTGGCTCCAGCTCTTTAGCCCGTTTGCCAAACGTGGTTTTATAGTACTCTGCTTCTCTAAAATGTTAACTGTTTTTCATTAGTTTTGTTAACTGTTTTTCATGATTTTGGGAGAAGTGGTACAAAACCTACAAAACCAGAAAAGATGATTTAGCTACTTTTTGGATTATTGTCTGTATGAAGGCTGTGTTCCAAATCTGCACAGATTTGTGCTGTCCCTTACCATCAAACAAAAGCTCATGTTATTTTCTACCACATCAGGTTTACATTACAGGCAGAGGTGTGAATAACTATAAAGCCACTGAGATATTTGAGAACCAGTTCATCATTTTTCTGCCAGGAAGTGCAGTAGAAGTTATGTCGTTTTTAAAGCAGTGGGTTTTGTTTTTTAATATCAGTTAAAATGATGTTATTTTGTATTTGTGCATCTCTAGCTTGTCAGTTATTTTGGGCAAAGAACAGTTAAAATGACTGAACTGACATTGTTTAGTTGACTTTTCAGAAAGCTGGATTGATCCAATGAAGCTCTGGATTTAATTTACTTCAACAGAGACACAAATAAGTTGAGCTTTTCAGCATTCAACAGAGAGGAGTGGCAGATTTTCTCTCCACTTCCCAACGCTCTTTCCTACCCCAGGGCACAAGACAAGACTGACAAAGAGGAATTTGTTGCCTGTGGATATACACGGTTCTTCAGCCATTTCCATGGAGTTTGCAGCATGCTGTCAGTCTGAGGGCCGGTGACCACAGAAGTCACCAGTGTGCTAGGGGCCACATGCTGGTTGCACGGGGAGTCCCCACCTCTGTGGGGCCACCACATTGATAAAGAAGAGTGCTCCATGGTTGCTGCTGCCCGAATAGAGATGACCTATCTAATCTAAGGGCAGTGGTACATAATGTTTATCATTCTCCACTTGGTAATCCCAGGGCTTTCCACCTGGTTTAAAAATAGCAATGCTATCGCACCTGGAGACACTTCATGGGCAGTAAAACAACTTCCTTGTTGTCTCTTCTGGAAATGAGCAATATTTGCATTCAGATTTAGAGATGTATTTTTATCGCTCTCAATCACTAAACAAAACCAGTCAGAAACAGCTGCTTAATAAAATAAGAACACAATCTCTTAAAAACAGGCATTACCCTGACTCCTTTTCTGGGACGTCGCCAAGCAGCTTTTGCGCAGCAGTATCTGACTGGCAGTTTCACTGGCAGGCAGCCAGAGGAGAAGGATTTTGAACATGCGCTTGGGCAGTCCTCCTCAAACCGTCAAGATAGATGTTTTAATTTTAAGTTGAATCATGTGAGGGGTAGAGAAGAAGACAAGAGAATACACTAACTCAACAGTAGTACTTGCAGAAATATTTAATGACCTATAAACAGCTTTTTATTTGTTGTTAAAACATCAATTCAAATCAAGTACAAAAGCCTAGTAATTCATTTTAAAAAATGGCTGGATAATAGGCAGACCAAGATTCTCCATCTTGATTGATGCTGTAATAAAGAGCTCTTTTAATATTACACAACCTTGTTTACTTTCTAAATGGAAGTGTTCTTACTACATGTGCCTCTGGAGGAAGCCTGCAAAGCACCCGATACCATCACCCTGTTTCATGCACTTGCAGAGACAGCAGCCAGAGAAAACAGCCCCTCAGAGTGCCAGCAGATATCTCTCTTCTTTACCAGAACATTTGTCATGAAATCAAGGTCAAACATGTTATGTTCAGTCCCTGGGCACTCTATTCAGCTCATGCACCAGGCCTGAGTTTTGCAGGAGGAGGACCTAAGCAATATGTGTAAGCAGACTGCAGCATTCAGTCCAACCTCCCGACACGCCAACAAGGCCAGCAATGGGTTTCCACTGAAATGCCCTGTATTTTGTGATAAACACATGCAGGAGGTGCCTGTAAGACATGTACCTGCACATCTGAGACACAATGGGGTGTTCACTCATGTCTCTGCTTAAACCGAAATGTCTTGCTGCTTGGGAAAACTTGCCCTAGCACGCGCTGTGCTGAGCACTGTGGATGTATGATGGGTAAATACCTGTCCTACCCTCAATACAGATTTCCACTTCCAGTCCTTTGGATGGATTTTAATGTGGTTTGAAAAATTTTCATCAAAAAAACCCTCAATTAAATGTAACTTCTTAATTTTTCCTATGGAAAAAGCTTATGTGAATCCGAGTGTTGTGAATTTTCTAATGCTGAGAACGTCTCCACGTGAAAGACATGTTGAAGAAAAATAAATCCCAAATTAGTTCACTTCTTTCACAAGCTTTCTGATAGGGCTAGGGGATACTCTGTCTTGCATGCTTTACTTTTACATGCTTGTATTACAGAGCCAGTCTCTTCTACAAGATATGCCAGGGCAGCAGCACCGTAGTTGCTGGCATGGCACAGCAATTGGGCACGGTAGTCACTCCTTCAGTCTAAAGGACAGGCTTCATGCCACAGTCTCCAGTTTTGTAAAGTACTTGAACATGTTTTCACCAGGTGCATCTAGGTGGCATGAGCATAGAAAAGCCACATGAAACTAGATAAATGCATTTTGTGAAATAGGAATGGATTTCTAGTTATGAATGCTGATTCTTTGATGGTGAACTAGTGTCTTAGTATTCCAGACCCAGGATTCAATGCTCAGTGTGATACATGATGGGAGCCAATACTTGTGCATGCTGAACGAAAATTACGATAATTTGTTATAATAATTTGTTATGAACTAGACTTGTGATTTTAGTCATTATTTCTCGAGCTTATATATGATGCTACACTGCATAATGGATTAGAAAGGAGAACATAATTTGGTTTGGTTTTCTGTGAAAAAAATGGTATCATTTCAACACAGTGTAAGCTGGAGGTATTTGTTCTTAGGATGGAGCTTCTGCAATTTTCTTGGCAGCGCAGGGAGGGTATCTGGATGTCATCCGATTGCTGCTTTCTTCAGGAGCAAAGGTTAACCAGCCACGGCAGGTAAGCTTAACATTTCAAGGCAGCGTTGGTGCCTAATTACTACATTTTACAGTTGTTAAGAGTTAACACTGGAATTTTTTCTGGACATTGGATTTCCATGGAGGTCTTTCACTGGAAGGCAGAATGTGGCTTTGCCGGCATTTGTGTTTTAGTTCAGATTGGTAGTGTGGATTTGAAGCGAGTGCCCCAGTCATTTCTGCTTGCACACAACCTAGATAGCTTCTCTAAGAAGTGGAAGCTCTGTTTTAGTTGTGCACCAATTATGCTTCACACCCAAATGGGGATCAGCCTCTGGCTGTTCCTTTGGACAGCTCTGAACCATGCAGGTTGGGTGTGTTTAAGCTGTGGGACCAGACTAAATGAAAATAAAACTCTCAAGGTGTATTTATTGTTGATGTAAGTGCCTTGCACTACCTCTTGCAACTACTGACCCACTTCTGCTGTACCAAGTTACTTGTGAACATGCACACAGTCCATCACGTCCTCATGTTCTTTTGAAAACTGTTGGAAAACATTTTGAAAATCTTATAGTGCTCGCAAGATATGGTAGTAAGTTTGTTGTACTGAAACCACTAATACTGTAGCTTCAGTATCAAAGTTAATCTTTGACAACCTTTCACTTTTAGTTTTACTATGTATTCTCTGTGTGCACTCTGAAACTCATGGAGGAGCATTAACCTTCACCTCTGGAAGTACTTGGTACAAGTGAAAAGCTTAGCTATCTGGTTTCCAGTTGGTGACCATGGTGAACCTGATCCTGTAAACACAAGAGACCAGTGGCAACTGTAAGCATGAAATTAGCTCCTCTGTAGGCAGTGGGGCTGCTCTTTGATCAATAGATAATACAAATGAGATAGATGTGGGGCAGGTTCAGAGATCCCTGCTAGGGGACTAAGGGCTTCATCCACCTTGCATTACTATATGGTGCTTTTAGGTGTGGGTGCAAGAGACTTCCTGGGTCTTAAAGTAATGGATGCATAAACATATGTAGTTTACAGAGACATGTAAAAGCTCTCTTGGTTTCCAAAAAAATTAGATACTTAATTGTTTAGTGATGTCTTGATTCTAAAATCAGTACTTAAACAGCACCTTTAGATGCTGCTTTGAGTAGCCAGGTGTGGGAGTTGCACAACTACCTTTGCTCCTGGCTCTTAGAGATGTCTGGTTTGAGACAGACCTTCCCAGGAATCTTTGCCTGCTTTAGGAGAAGCTTCCCTGTGGTCTGCTGAAAACCCTGCAGGCAAGGTAGCTGCCCTGGGCCTTCACTGCACATTGTAAATTGATGGGATAAGGTCTTGTCCTTGCACTCCATCATATATGTCTGACAGGTGGTGGTGATCACTGACTGCAGCAAGTGGAAAGTCAGGAGGCAGGAGCAAATAAATATGAGGACTCTAATCACAGCAGACAACATGGCATGCAACAAGCTCTGCCAAGTATTTTCAGTTTTTCCTTTCATCTGTCCCAAGAGCCTGAAAAATTGTAGCTTGGCATCAGAGATGGATCTATATGACTTCTGCTGGATCTGTAGGTTTGTGTGGCCTCCCTGCTGCTCCTCCAGTGTAAGAAAACTGCATTAGAATGGTAGGTGCTCAAACTAATTTTCCAGCTTCCTCTTCCCCCACTGCCCCAGCACTGGAGCTGTGTCTGCAGGGAGGGAGGCTGGCAGCTACGCCCTGCACTGATGCTCTTCTTGCTCCTAGGCTGCCTCCACGCTGTCTCCCTAGGTCAAAGTCATGAAGTGTTCTTGGCTGTTAGTTAATGCAGACTAAAAAGTCACTATAGAAGGACAGATCAGTGTATGCATGAATGGCTTTTGAGTGGGTCAGAATAAAATTCATGAGCCTTTGATTTATCTCAACCAGTTTAGCCCATGTCACTATAAAAACCACACTCTGTTTGACAACTATTGAAAAAATGGTAATTACAGTGCTCCAGCTAATTCTTTCTGACAGTACTTTTCAGCTCTCCAATACAATTTCTATAACACAATGTTTTGTGATGCATTTTTAAATCCTAGCTGAGGCAAAGACTCAGCTCCATGTGAATGCTCCTCCTGGCTCTGTTTCATCTCCGGCAGCATGGGTTTAGTTTGCTTCAGGGTACCTCCGATCCCTGCTAAGATTATGCCTGGGTAGATCTGTGGCATTTGTATTTGGCCCACTCTAATCTGAAGGATTTCCTTAACAAATGGAACATTTTTACTGTTTAATTAGTAAAGTAATGGTCGGATGGACTTCAGACTCTTTCTTACTCACAAATTCGTACTCTGTTCAAAGGTGGCATGTTGGAATGTAGGCCTAGATGGGGCAGTATTGACGCCAGGTGACTTTTACAGTCAGCTACAGCTTATGTTGCTCTTCCTGCTGTAGGAAACTTTTCTAAGCAGTGTAACACTGGATGAAGGGCTGCTTGTACCTGCAGAGTGCCAGGAGTCAGCTCATCCTTCCCCTTCTCATAAGTGTCTACACTTTCTGTCTTGTGAGCTTGGGGGCATAATTCATCTTCCTGAGCACGTACATCTTCCCTGTATCTGTCTTCCTGTTGCTCCAATGAGTACCAGTTCACCTACAGTCTCGTGTCCCATCTCCCAGTCCCAAAGGGCTTCTCCTGACACCTTGGAGCATCCCTGGTGGCACGGGATGCCTGTGTGCAGGCCCTTCAGCTCAGCTCTCACAAGGCTGAATAGTGAAGTGCTTTCTGGAGAGTTTCTTCCCTGGCAACGTCATTTCTCTTGATTTTTAGCTTACTTCTATTCTTCCTGACATTGTGATGGGGCTCCCACGGAGCTGGACTGGAATTCTTTTGTCATCTTTTTGTCTAGACAGAGCTCGGGGCAATGTCTGCAGCCTGGTGTAGGCAATGTTTCTTTGGTTCTCTAACTCAAAAACAAAGCTAGAAGATCATTTGCCAGTGAATTTTACACTGCGTTTTGGCAGCCTGTGTCCCAGCAAGCTTTAGTTTGACTGGCTAAGTAGATCCGAAATACTCTGAAAATTGTTTTTCTTTACACATGATAGGTAATCACATGTATGTAAGCCAGCAAAACTATATAAAGTGCAGACTTCAGTTAAGCAAGCTTGACTTTTTATTAGCAGAAATTCAGCTAGTGTAGTGATGCAAGTGGACTGATGGACAAGATGGTGGAGGAGACGGCACTGTGCAGCCTGAAAGTAGAGGCTCTCTGTCCGTGAAAGTCCTCAGTGGGAATATGAGGGTTATTTCACCTCCCACATTAATCTTCCCTAAAATTCCAAGCCACTAGCAAGCACTGAGAAGGAGCATCAGAAATTTCCATCAGGGTTTGTTTGGGATTGCTGGACATAGTGAGAAATAGCTCCTATCTACTGTGAATTTATGATCAAATAAGGAAATAAACACAGCTTAAAACATATGGAGTATTTAACATTGTTTATTCTATAAATGTAATGGCCTCCAGTCTGCTGGGTGGGCAGAAGGACAAGAGAAGGAAAGTACACTTGAACTGCTTCTTTCCCTGAGCTTGCTTTCTTCCTGACTCATCTCCAAGCCCTAATGTCTGTTTATACAGGAATTCTCATATTGCCTCTTAGTACTACGTAATATCTCTTTTGCACCGTACACAAACATGAAAATGGACAGAAATCTCATCTGCTCCATACAAATATTATGTGTTTACACAAACCTGCCTGTTAGACACTGTTTGCTTAAAAGGCAGAAGCTGACATTACTCAGTGTGAGCCCACCACCAACTTCATCATCTTTCTTCTCTTTAAATTAAGTTCTCCAAGGTGATCACTCTTTCTCACAATGTATTTTTGCCACTACCCTATAACCAAGATACTAACGATGATGCCTAACAGCAATCCTGTTAAGGACGGTTTGTGGTAACACTGACGTTACCCAACGCAAGTATTTCCTTCTGCTTCTTTCCATTTCTAACAGAAAATAAGAGTTGTTCTTACAAATGTCAGCATCAGCGAGAGAAAGCTGCCGTGCTCCCTGTACTGTGCTTGCATTTGCATTTCTTAGGTAAACAGAAGCATGAATTTGCACCGCATTAGTTCCATGTGCACATTACATTGTGTAGGTGGCTCTCAGATATTTTCCAAGTTTTGTAGGCTTTTTAGTGTCCCTCTTGCTGTTTTCTAGAGCCCTCTGGTGGAAAAAATATCAAGAGTCAGCTTACTAATAGAGTAAACACTATAAATTGGAAGGGAGGGTTTTTGTGATCACGCTAAAATCACATGCTCCGTGAACAAGAGCACCTTTGTTATTTTTGAATCGTAAAGAAGACCTCTCCTTGTATTAACAGGATATGTAGCGGAGTGAGGTCAGCCACTAACTTCTGTGAGATCATTTATAGATAATTGATTGAAGAGTCGGCAGATATCCTGTTCTTTGCCATTGGGGAAGACTAAAGATACCAGGATGTACATTTGCTCTTCCTCAGAATCAGAAAGAGGAAAGACCAGAATGCTATATCAAAAGAAGAAATAACTTTTCTGTTTCTTCCAGTGGATTAAGTCACTAGCCCATAGAAAGCAGAGAACTGGTTCAACAATGTTTTTGAATAGCTTAGCAAGTCATATGAATCTTCGTTTGGCACAGAGGAGTTTGCTTCTTTGATCAAGGTGGAAATATTTTATTTAAAGTAAAAAGCTGTTTTCTTCTGAAACTTCTCATTAAGGCTCTTTCGGGGGCACCAGTA
Source organism: Penelope pileata (assembly GCA_013396635.1). NCBI lineage: Eukaryota > Metazoa > Chordata > Aves > Galliformes > Cracidae > Penelope > Penelope pileata. Next base: position 463,281 of record WBMW01001267.1, on the reverse strand, counting down.
TATTTTGTCTCATTTTTTTCCTGCCAAGTCTCCAGGCTGCTGAGGGTGGTGAGAGGAACTGGCAGGCTCTGAGGGCAGATGCAGGCACCCTGCTACTTGTGGTCTCACTTATAAGTTAAAGTCCATACAGGAAAAGCCTTTTGTTAAAGGTCCATGAAAATCAATTTGGCACGACATAACTAACTGCTGGAGTCCTCTCTTAGTTCTGAGAAGCAAAATTGGCCATTTAGGAGCAAAAGGAGGAAAAACCACAAAACTAAACTCCAGTTGCAGCAAGAAATATTTCCAGTATTTCATCTCACCTTTGCATTTGGGGTAGAAATCCATCAATAAGTTCAGCTTATTTTGAGCATGCATTTTATTTTCTGAGATTTTCTGCTCAAATAATGATTACATAAGGCTTTTATTTTTTTTTCAAACTAGATTGGTTCATATTGTACTCTTTGAAAAGTGCCTTATTTTCTAGTGGAGCTCTTAAGGATAAGATCTTTAAGGTACTCAGTATCATTGTAAGCCAGGACATTTGTATTAGATTCTCTAAGAGTGGACAATGTAACTTAGCATTAAAAGTTAGCAGTCATCTTACATTGTTCCTTTGCTTCTGTGAACAGCTTCCATTCAATATGTACAGACACCCAGCTTCTGAATTCGTCCACGCATGATGAGATTTACTTGTATCTTCTGCCACATCTAGCCACCTGGACTTTGAACTGCACGGCGTACCTTTGGCCTTTATGTTTCAAACCTTCCCTATGTATTTTAGGCACGTGGTAAGCCACAGAGGGCTTTAAGTCTTCACAGAGCAATGCCCATTTCAGATCAACTATGCAAGAGAAAACATCTAAGGGTGTCCCTACCCCACAACTGGAAAGGTTCTGACTTCAAACAGCGAGCTCCCATGTACTTCTAGAAGCGCGTCTGCATTTTTCGATCTGTGATGCAGGATTTTATTGAGGAATTTAAGTGTATCCATTCCCATAGGCAGGGAGTAGAGGATATAAAAATGCAACAGTCTTCTTTTGTTTGAAGGATGGGACAGCACCCTTGTGGATTGCATCGCAGATGGGTCACAGCGAAGTGGTGCGAGTCATGCTGCTGCGGGGAGCTGAGCGAGACGCTGCGCGGGATGTGAGTAGCACTTCTTCTGCACTCCGTCTGCAGCTTAGTGCTTCCTGGCTTGTTTTGAGACTGCTAGGCTGTCTGAAGGGAGGCCCAGTGTTCCCAGAGCTTGCTCTGTTTGCTGGGTTGTAAAGTTCCCCCGTGGGCTCCCTTTCTCCCTGTATGTCTGGAGTAAGGGAATAATATCCTGGAATAAGAGAATGGAGATGCCCATATAAATGAGACAGGCGTGACATATGGTGTCACTGTTCATTTTCACCTGTCAGGGGAACAATCCTTCAGATGCCCTCAAGTCAGCAGCACGTGCTGTGGAGGAGCCTCCTCAAAGGTGATGAGCAGAGGAGACCCTTCTCTCAGGGTGTGGGTGACAGCTGGTGTTGCCCTTCAGCCTAGGGAAATGTGGGCAAAGCACTTGTTATGATGGAACTGACTTCCTCTCTTATTTAAAGGATGGCACAACTGCTTTACTGAAGGCTGCCATTAAAGGGTACAACAATGTGATAGAAGAGTTACTGAAATTCTCTCCCACTCTTGGTCTGCTGAAGGTAAGTAGTGAAATATACAGCTTTTTAGAGAAACACAAGAAGGCAAAGGGTCTAATGAAAGACCTGATGTTCCTGATTCTGCAAGTGGAAGATGATAAAGGGCTTGAGCCCAAAAAGTCAAGAGAAAAATGAAATTAGCTTGCTTAGTCTTCAGGGCTACGTACAAACAAATCATTTCAAAAGATACTGTAAATTTGTTTTCTGGAATGAGGAAGCACGTTGTGTTGTGGGAGGAATTCTCTTGCTTTCTGTCAGCTGATTTCTTTCAACAGTGAACACATTGCTCATGACATTGCAGTTTTTAGCATTATACTCTGCCCTGTAATTGCCTTCAGTCAGCAAACTAGAATCCTAAGAGACCTGTTGTGAGCAGCTCTCTGTTTTTGTTTTCCTCTGAATTCAAAACATGACTTAAAAATAATAGCAGATTTTTGGAAACTGCATTTTAATAGCTGATCAAATTTCATGTATCCATAAATCACATACTTTGATAGCCTCTGTGGATGCAACTAATTGGCAATTTTGATAGACTTGTAAATACAGGTGGCAGTAACTTAGTTGTTAATTACGAGTATGAAATAGCTTCCACACTTACTTGAGCTGTCAGTTTGCAGACATGAGCAAAAGGTCAGCTATGAAAAAAATCACCATTCAGCTGTCTGCCAGTAAGAATATTAATCATCAGAGAAGGGAAATAAGATGCACAGATGGTTTCCATTACTGCTTGTGCTCGTGTTTCTTGCTAATGGCTGATATTGCCAGGCAGCAGCAAGCGCAGTATTCATTTCACCTCTAATCTATTGTCAAGGGCAATTTTTAGAAGATATTACTGTGGTAAAATGACCCTGACTTTAGTTTTTGTTAAAGCATTTAACATCATCTCCTTTGTAGCCCACCTGCACCCTGTCTAAATCACAATCATACCCTGCACCTTTGATAACATCATCTCTTCCATATTATTTATTGTTGGTGGATTTGTTCTTTGCAAACATTTTTGTGTCACTGCCTTTTTGATTTCAAACATCTCCATTGGTGTTTTCCAGAACGGGACTTCTGCTCTCCACGCAGCTGTTCTGAGTGGCAATGTTAGGACAGTGGCATTGCTCCTAGAAGCAGGAGCAGACCCGTGCCTGAGGAATAAGGTATGTCCTGGCACAGCATCCTGGGCAAGGCTGAGCTTTGGAGATTGCCAAGATGCCACATAGGCGATGGTACTCCACGTTTCTGTGTGGGATCATGACTGCATCTTGATCCTCTCCTGAATCACCACTGTTCAGTCCGCTGGTGTTTCTATACAAGCATCTATAAGGGTGATGCTGGTACTTGTGAATTAACATCAGCCTGAGAATAACCAGACCATGCACTCATTCACCTGAGCACCGGTTGTTACTGATAAGTAGTCATGAGCTGGCTAGATTGCATTTTGGGAAACAGTAAGTAATCTGGTTTTGATAAGTCATAACTTGTATTTGTGTCTCATGTGCCAGATATGTAAGGAGGATATTTATGTAGTAAGAAATGCGTATATGGGTGCTTTTGGTGGAATTTACTTAGGACTTAGCACATTACTAATATTGAAAATACCTCAAAATTGCATGCACTTTTCCAATATCTTCTTATAAATATGTTAGTTGATTGAAATAGCTTCAGATTCCTTTCATGACAGCAACTTTTTTGCAGAAAATTTGCCTTTTTTTTAATTCTGTAAAGTGCTTTAACATTATATGTTTGGTCAATTCTATGGAAATGTCTTCCTCTAAGTTGTGTTTATGGACTGTTTGCTGATGACATTTAATACCTATCTAGGTTTGTTAAGCTGTGAAAGGACAAACTGGAATTTACTTCTGGTTTAAGATTATGTCAATGAAATTTTATAACACAAGTAATCCAGCACATGCATTCTGAATGTTTTGGTCATTAGACATAAAATCTATGCATTTTCTGAATGCTATTTCTGTATCAATCCACTTGATGGCAGCAGAGTTAATGCTGCTTGTACAATAGTTCATTTTGCAGTTATCATCCAAACAATGTGCAAGATTTTTCTGCTGTTGATGGCAATTTGCAGAAGGAGGGTTTGCAGCATAAGAAGTCTGTGTTTATGACCTCTTCTACCGATTTTTTTTGGAAATGACATGCAATTTGGCACAACAGAGTACATTTGCAGAACAGAATTACTGGTTTTCAGTAGTTTCATTATAAATATTTTCTGTTGTCAAAATTGTTTTCAATACGCAGACAAGACCAAACTCTGCTTTTCTATTACCTATCCTACAGAACAGTACTGACTTTTTCATAGCAATTAAAGTCTTTCCTTGGATTTTTATGGACTTTGGTACTTAAAGACCTGCCTCATCACGCCCAAAAGAATCAGCAGCAGTGTTCTCTTTCAATTCCACGGCAGCAGTATAGGGAACCTAAGGGAATACCATTTAGCTGGGGTAGGCAGCACAAAATAAGCTGACCAGAGAGATCCCATGCTAGGATTATTTTGAAGACTTGAGGAATTAGACTTGCACACTGCATGGAAAGATGACTTCTTAAGATATCTCCAACAGTGGTGGAGACAACGCTGAAATAAGCACGGAATTGTTATGCCCAGCACCATCTTCTTTAGAGCTTAATGCTTTGGAAATGTTTTGGAAATAACTGCTTGTTTTTACTAACTTCAACGGTTTTTGTTCCAGGCAAATGAACTGCCAGCAGAACTAACAAAAAATGAACGCATTCTCCGACTCCTCCGCACAAAGGAAAAGCAAAGGAAAAGCTAATGCAGCAAATGCGGTTTGACAGAGATGTGTCCTGATGACATTAGCATGACAGTAAACCTAGGTTGCCCAAGAAGGGCTTTTTGGAACAGTTTGCAGAACTGATCAGCCTCTCCAGTATACGCCTGTGAACATGTGAGGCCCTTGCCAGGGAGCCGCCATGCCTTTGGGCCTCCGCCTGGCATCACTGAACTCAGAAGGACGGTGACAAGAGTAGGGTTTGCCCTGAGGGCAGTGCTTGCACTACAGCCCTGCCTACACTCCAGGGTCCCACTGGTGCTGGCACTGATGTTAGCTCCTCCACACCTGCAGCGTGCACATCCCTGCACACCCAAGTGCTCCCGATGTTTCAGAGACGCGTTCCCACACTGGCATGGCCACACGCCTGTCACGAGTGCCTCGGGGTGCTCTTGTGGGCTGGGAGCACTCAGCCCTTGTGCCAAAAGGACACCCGGGTCTTGCAGCTGTTTGGAGTCAGTCCCCAAGGTGCTGCTGCAATCCCTTCGCTGGCAGTGCTAGTTCTGACAATTCCTCTGTACCTCCAAGTGCCACATGGGGCGAGAAGTGACATCCCATCTGTGACATCTCAACAGGACAAGTCCTCCTGCCAGCCCAGGGCTTTAACAACATTTTGGCTTCTACACAGAGCTCCATAAAATGATCCAGAGCATTACGAATTATGCCAAAAGCTACCAAACAAATAATAAGTAAGGTGATTTCCTCCTCGATGTAGCATCTGGATTGGTTCCTTTGTCCAGCAACAGAGACAAGGCGGGGCAGCATGCAGCATTTTGCAACGTGTACGCAGTGCTGTGGGAAGGCACCCCTAGCCCTACAGCACACGTACATGCATTTCCATGGGCAGTGGAGGACCGGTTACTGAGCAAACCAAGTACACCAGGAGTTTGGCTATCAGGCGTGACAGTACAGATGCTATACAAATAATATACATATGTCCTGCACACCCCTGTATGTTACATGATGGTTTGGTATCCACAACTACTATGCAATGCACTTGTTCCCAAAGTCTGGGCTGGGATTTAAGGGAGAAGTGCACAGTGTACAGGTGTTTCAACAGCTGGTGAGAGGGTTACACGTAGCCACACTTGAGCAGGCCCACTAATTAACGTGGGCCTGGAAAATGAACTCTCAACAGCAATTTTGGCCTTTGTTGTGGTTGAGATGCTTCAAATAAGACATGCTGCTTAGTGCCTGTGTAGAGAAGGCAGTGCACATTGTTAAGGTGTTGTAAAGAGCTGTTATAACCATGTTACTGTAAGCTGCTGCGTTAAAACCCAGTCATTTCTGCAGTATAAACATATACTGTCTTGTTAGCCACAAACACATTAGAGATTATTTTACAGTGAGTTGAAGTATAATGTTATTTCAGTACATAAATCTAAACACTTCTCTTGTCTTCAAACCTTGACAAATTATTGAAAAATTGCTTAAGAAGTTGAGAACAGAGAAGATTGTAAGGAAGTACAAAATATGCTCTGCTTAAAAAATGTTTGGCTAGGATTTAGCTCAATTGTTGCACTTTGCTTCAGTGGCTGAAAAAAAAGAAGAAAATTTTTGTGAGTTTGCACAAAGGAATGTAGTTTATGTAGCGCAAATTAGCCATATATATTGCCAAATCATGAAGTTATTCTTTTTGTGAGTAAGTTAGGTAAGAAGTCAGGGTTCTGGTGAAGAGAGCAGAAGTGAGCATACCTTTGCTTGCAAGCTGAAATTGCTATTCATTTTCTATTCAGCATTAGAAAGGAAAACTTCTGAGTTTTCCAACAATGTAAGGCAACACCAGAAAAATCTAACTGTTTAGGTAATTCATGCTGTTGTATTTTTAAATTAATGTTGTGCCTCACAGAAACTTGCAGACAAACTGGCACAGAACCAAAGAATTATGCAAGATCTGTGGAGGATGATTGTATCCAGGGTTCAATCCTGCAAAAGACAAAAAAAAATACTGAGCATGCAGAAAGCTCAAGAGCCTTATTGGGAACGTATGTTGCACAGCATTTTACAGGACTGGAGTCAAACTTCTTTGACAAGCAATGCTGGAGAAGATGGGTTCATCTGAAGCCCCCGATGGGCTGAAGATGAACGTACTATTCTGGAAAAAGCTAGAGGGACTCCAGGCAGCCTTGCCACAATACTGCTGGTCTTTCTCCCTAAAGTTTCTTCAGATGAACAGCTGGGAACAGCCACACTCTTAAGACGAAAAGCCCTTTCGTAGTGGTAAAGGAGGAAGATAGTCACTGCGAGGTCTTCAGTAGCCAGCTGTTCTGGGTGAGCAATAGATACTATTGGATAGGCCTCTCCTTTCTGCCAGGCACATTTTCTTGTGCAAGAAGCCTCACCCCAAAAGGGGCAGCTACTCAACAAAAGAGCTTCTTGAGCTGTGCCCGTCCATGAGAAAATGCTCCCCACCATTCACAGCAGGACTTCCCAAGTCCTGTGTCCAGCTGCCTCCATGACTGGCTACCACAGCCTAGGTTCTAATGCAGCAGGTGAAGAACACCTGGGATGACACATCCCATATGGAGTATCTGCTGCCCTTATTCTGAGAGGATGCAGTTACCAGGTCTTCTTTTCTGAGTAATGTTGAGCTATGACGGGCTTTTCTTGTTTCTAAACAATATTTGAAATGTGGAGCTGCCACAGGTTGAAGGGAGAGGCCTGTGGCTCACTCTCGGCTCTCCTTGATGCTGGGTGATGAGGCCCACAGGCTGTGGGCCAGTGGTAGAGAACTGGCAGGAAAGCCTTTCTCTGTCACATTTGGGCTGAAGTTGAATCTGGCTTCAGCAAAGACACTATTCATCCAGCTCAGGATTCTTAGGTGTGGACACCTTCCTGTTGGGAGCATTTGTTTCACGTCAGAGCCTTTGAAGAGAGGGCTGGTTTGGGCTTTGAGTTTTCTGTAACCAAAAGGTGCTTATTCTGCCTGTAGATGGGCTTGGAAGTTGCAATACTGTTTCTCACCATGCAATTAACCTTTTCACAAAGAAACCTTAATAACTCTTAGTGTTTATGTAGCCACTGTTATCTTTAAAGTGCTCAGTAAATATTGCTGTGGTTTGTTTGCTGTTCTAAAACGGAAACCTGTTTTCCCTTCTTGGCTGAAGCGATTCAGTGATGTCAGTAGTAGTTATTTGCATAGCGTAGTGCCTTGTGTGTGAGGGTTTCAAAGTGCTCTGCAGACACGATCGGCTTTGGAAGTTCCAAAATGCATTTATGGGGGAGGCAGGGAAACAGATGATTTCATTCACACACCAGTCAATCGCAGTGACTGCTCATTTGTTCATGTTAATAGGCAAGAATAATTTAGACTAGAAATTAAGGGACACCGAGTCTACTTCATAGATGTCAGGAAGAAGGTAGATGGATAAGGATGTGAAATAATAGAACTGGGACAGGATAACAGGCCAGAATGTTTTCATTTTCCTAGATGTGCAATCAATACGTGTATCTCACAGAGAACAACAGTGCTGGTAGCACAGTGCTGTTAGGCTCTCTGCACATTAAGATCCAGCGGCCCAACGTGCTGTCCTCTCCGTCTGGGATATAAGCAGGTATCATGGCTGCTGACTTCCCATCAGCTGCAAGTGAATACAAAGGATGTGCAAGAACAAGCTGCACAAGTCAAGTGTAAAGCATCATGCCCGTATTTCACTGATGTCAAGCCACTGCAAGATAGATGTGAGCATGAGGAAAGGCCTGTGGGGTACGGACAGAACTGGCATCCCATCACTGACATGGTAGTGGTGTCGTCTCAGAGTTCCCACGTACATGGAGCTCTTCATTTAGGATGATCACTGCTATGCCATGTGCAGCGACAGGTCCTTGATAATGATACAAAAGGCAACATTGTACCTCCTGACCTCATGCCTCCTCTTGTACATGCCATTCTTTCCCTGGAGCAAAGTTGTCTTGCTATTGATCCATCCACGTCTGTTTAGTTTAGAAGGGCTGAGAGGATCAGAGCACCAGATCAAACAGCCGCAGGTCAGACTTAATGCACTTTAACAATTGTTATTTGTCTCAGAGTCTAATTGCAGGAATAATTCACACTTTATTCAGCCAATCATAATGACTACTGGCGAAATCCATAAGTAAACCAAATCTCATGTTGTCTCAGAAATGTCAGAATTGTACAGAAAAGGAGGTAGCACAAAAACTGGCCCATTTGTCCCTTGCTTAATACAAACAGTGAAGAGACATAAAATACTACTGTTGTTTGGAACCCTCGCCATTACCCCGTGCTCCATGAGTTGGTGGTGTTAAAATGTTAACATGTGCTAACAATCCAACCAAAGATCATACACATGGCTCTTTTTTCCAGCAATGGAGTAATGTACTGCACATGTACGACTAAACAGAGTTGTGCCTTCTCACAGCAGCTCTGCATTCGGTCCTTGTTAACGTCATGTTAGTTTCATACTTGTCTGAGTTCCAGTTTCTTTTGACCTGCCCTTTTACACATTTGATAAAGCCTATGCGAATCTGTGTAACACGATGTAAGACTGATACACTACAACAGGAATGTTGCTCTGCTAAAACATGTTTTTCCATACCATTGTTTCAATAAAAATAGATGTACTACTCAGATTACCTTAATTATCTGTACACTTCAATATTTATTTGCCTTCGCCTGTATTCTATTATTTCTATTTGTGGAATGCTAGAATTAATTTTCTATTTATGTTAAGACCACTTTGTTCTGTTCCACTTGGTTCATTAGACCTTTCTTTATTTTACAGGCCTTTACTGATGAGATAGCATTCACAAAACAAATAAGGCCCATGCCTTGGCTTGAAAAACAGGAAAATTTAATTTAGCATGACATAATAAGGTTTGTTTCAAAGATCCAGGCATCACCAACAGACTCTCCTTGACATGAATATCCATTAGGTCAGATCTGAAAGGAAGATTTCAAAAAAAGCAACTTAGGAAACAAAAGAGTAAGTATGCTATTTCAACCTCCTTCAGTTAAAAATCTACATCCTGCTGATGTGCTTATTGTGGAAAGCAGTGGCTTGTGCTTATTATAAAAGGGGAACTCTATTTTTGACCTTGTATTTGACATCCCAAGACTTTTGCCTTATTCCTACAATTTTCTGTTTTGATGAGCTACATTTTGAATCTATGTCAAAAATTCCTTCAGTCACACTTCAATAAAGCATCTCCATCTACTCAGAAAATATCAAAGGTTAAGTGTTGGGACTTGCTTATGACCTGGTAACAGAGAGTTCCTTAATNAAAAAAAAAAAAAAGCAGTGTTGTCAAAAGGCTGAATCTAATCAAATTCAAACTTCAAATCAAATTCAAGCTGCGGATTTTCAACAGTGAGACCAGTTACCTGTTGAAATAAATTGCTTGAGATGATTTCTTCATCATTTCAGATTTAAAAAAAAAATACTTCTAGATCTGTTTCACCTGAAACATTTTGCATTTGAGTCAAGAATGAAAAAAATAATATAATATGCAGGAACAAGTATGGGTTATAACAGTCTCCTTGACCTTAAAATATATGAATCCATACATTTTTTTGCTTTATCTCCTCAGTGATTTAAAAAGATGGTAACTCTCATGAGATCAACAGCAAGACCACATGCCTAGCAACTGTAGCTGCCTGGCAAAATGAAATCTCAGACACATATCTAAGCTGTGTCTAAAGAAACCATTTTGCTCTCACTGCATTGACAAGGCATTCCCACTGGACGAATGCTTTAATGTCCTGCTGGTAATGTTTGAGGCAGTTCACTCAGAGCTGGCCCAAGCTCTGCGTAATGCTGCACTTTGCCAGGGAGCAGGGAACAGCACAGCAAGCTGTGCTGTGCCAGCTGGGAGCATGGCTAAGTCAGGACAGAACAAGGGACACTGACAGTTCTGCCCATGTTCTCCACTTTCACAGCAAATCCTGAGTTAAACATTGAGTGGCAGCATGGTACTCGCAGGAACTCAGTAACCTGATGTTAATGCAAACCAGGAGCCATACACAGCCATTAATAGAGTGAACTTTCAAAGTTGTCAGTATATCAGTGCTTATGCATAGCATCTGGCTTGAGTACACCCTGCAGTTACTTGCTTGTAGCAACAAGTGCAGGGTATCTCCAAACTCTGCTGCAATAATAACACACATTTCTACAATATTTTCCTTCAACAGCTCACTGATACACACCTGTTTTTGGATATCTTGGACCATGTGTTGCCATACAACTGGCATCGCTTTACAGAAGAGCAAATTGTACTGGAGAGGTTGGGACCTGCCCAGATCATTCAGCAAGTTTGTAGCAAAACTGAGTCAAGCTTTGAATCTTTTGAATTCAATTCCCGAACTTACGCTATCAGTTAATAAGTAACTCCACCTAGAAGGTAGTAAAAATGATTACATTTCAGTAACCTCAACAATAAACAGAGAAAAGATGTGATGTTAAATAGTGACTACAGGACTTAGTAAGCTTAGGCAGGGATACAGTGGAACAGTTTGGTGGAGCAGCCACACAAATACACTAGGGCAGATACAAAGATGAACAGATACAAGGACTTGTGATTCGGCATCACCTGACACACTACGCGTATATTTAACACTACTGGCAGCTTCAGGCTGATTGCTGTAAGCTCCCTCCCTTTTGTTTGATCCCATGAGGAGAGTCTGAAGCCAAGAGCATCTGAGAAAATTAATAGCTACTCTGAGGTGGGTATAATTAAAAGTCAAACAAGCCTCCACAGGTGAGGAAGGCTAACAGATGGAAAAAAATATGATTTGCTTGCAGTGCTAAATAGGAAACATCAGCTTTGTTTAGTACAAGTATTACTCTGGTTTAGCTGGAAAAATATTCTTGGAACATGCTAGAGTGGTTTCGACTGGCTCTACAAAAAAGTGGAGGTGTGAGAAACTGGATGAAACTTGCAAACCCACCTGTTGCAGCTTGTCTCCACACAGGTTGCAAGATTTCCAAGCAGAATATCCTGCCTTGCCATATGCTTGTGAAGCGTGTTGCTTAACATAGCTCCCGCTTCTTGCGATGGCCTCTGGGTGCTATCGCAACAGAAATAATAAAGGCTTGTAATAAATAATGGGAAAAAAACCATCAGTGGACATTTCAATTGACTTCGTTGCAAAGCAATCACATCATGTTTCCATTTGGATGTGCAAGTAATCCTTCAGACAGATTGCAATCTGCAAATTGCACAGCCATTATGACTAGACGACACAAGTCTCATTTCTGCACTGAGTAAAGCAGCAGGAACACCTCTGAAGGCAAAGCCAGGGCCTTCTGTCAGAGAAGCAGAACAGAGCAAAGCAGGTGGTTATTTTACACTAGTTTCCAAGCAGACACCTTTACACCAAAACGGTATTTGGTGGGGGAAAGTGTTTATCTGAACCTAATGGATAACTGAAGGGCTAGTATGGTGTGATGGGGCACCAAATGCCATCCTACACTAAGAATGCATCTTGGCATCTTCTTACAGGCAGGAAAGCTTTTTTTGCGTACATTGTTGAGAAGCAAAACAATTATCCCCTTCCTTCCAAGCAGACAATCCCTAAAAGCTATGCATAATCTTGGGCTTAAAAGGAGCCTTATAAAGCATAACTTGACAGATGTTTTTAAGCAGGAACAGCTGGCAGTGGGAACAGGCATTTTGTGCCACAAAAGAGGCAATGAGCTGCTGGCAGCATTGACCTGAGTTAATTCTTCAAGGCTGCTGTTTCCCTGCCCAGAAAGGAGAGCTAACTTTAAGATGGAGCAGCCAAAGGTGCCAACTTCATCACCAATAATACTCATGTGGCACTTAAATGCCAGGGAGCTGCTCGAGTTAGCTCCGTATCCTCACCCCTAAACGTGGCAAAGAGCTGCAACCAAGACTGAGGGCTGCAACGGGACAGAAGGAATACCCAGCCCTGGCCCGTGGGCTGGCAGTATCCAGAAGCAACATGAACACAGATAAATGCTCAGGTTTCCACATCTGCCATTGAGAATGATTTCAAAACTCTCTCACACCAAAGGTAGGCTTAGTCTTAGTGTTCGCTAATCAGCCTTCACTTATATTCCACTTTGTTTTCTCTAGTGAGCGTAGAAAAGCTGGAGGCACTATGGGAAGGGATTGCACTGGAATAATGAGGTGAATTTACACAGCCTTCTATATATAGATAGCAACCAGGGATTTAGATAAAGGTTAAAATATTACTTCCTTTCTCTGTACTGTAGGTGGTAGACGAGTGGGATGTTATGGCCTTAATTAGCTCGTGGTGGAAATTGCCACTGCAATTGATTCCTTGTGTTTGTTTTCCAACATTACGAATCAGCTCTCTGTCACCTACGACTCCTAAATGACTTCTGTCTGTAATTCACTGGGGAAGGAGATGCCATTTGTTTTTAGACAGTTTAACCTTTTTCACCAGCACTGAAACAAGGTTCTTGCATTTTTTTTTTTAAAGTTGCAGCTATGCAAGCGGAGTCCCTAGAAAATGTGGCACCTCAATCCCCTGCTTTTAGGATTATACTGCACAGTGTTGAATAAAATTTTGACTTATGACATCAAAACTAAAACACAATTTACCTTGTCAAATGCCAACACATGCACCTGGGATGGACTAATAGCATGGGAAAGCACAAGCTGGTCAGTGACTGGATGGAAAGCAATTTTGCAGAAAAGAGTATGGTGGTTGGGCTGGACAACACGCTGGACGTGAGTCAACAATAAAGAAAGCCAGCCACTTCCTAGGCTGAACCAGCAAGGGCGTAGCCACTAGGTCAAGTGTTGTTGTTACTTCTCGCTGCAGGACTTCTAAGATTGCACCTGGATTGTTGTGTCCAGCTTTGGGCTCCCCAGAATAAAACAGACACTGATGATCTGGGGCAAGTCCAGCATAGTGCCAGCATGGTGGCAGAGACAACTGTGAGTTTCAGCCTGAAGCAGAAAGCTGGCTCAGGGGATGCGTTACCACTCTCCATGACCACGTATTGGGAAGACGCAGAGTCTGGAGTCACGCTCTCCTCAGACAGGCACGGTGGTAGCACATAGGCTCAAGCTGGAACACAGGGAAATCTCATTAGGTACAGGACAGAACATTTTACTATCAGTGTGGTCACACAGTGGAACAATTTGCTCAGAGAGGCTGTGAAATCTCCATCTTGGAAACCATTTAAAACACAACCAGGCAATTCCCTGTGCAACCTGACCTAAATGGATTCTGCTTTCAACAGAAAGCTGAACTACACGACCCTCCAGAGGTCCCTGCCAACATGAATTAACCCACGAATATATGATACCAAGAACAACCTACATTTTTGTCAGCAGATGGCAACAGCAGCTAAATTACCTATTTTATTCCATCAGTATAATGTGCACTAAACAGCCACAAAGGCAGTAACGTAGTGGGAGAATCAGCGAGGAGCTGCACGCCAGTGAGTCACACCCTGCTTCTCGTGTTTCCTTTGAGACAGATCCCAAACAGATCGGCAGAGTGGAATCTCCTCACTCCAAAACGATTGCAACATCAGTCAGGCCACCTGATGTCAGCACGTTGGAACAGCAAACAGAACTCTGCAAGGCAAATGCACTGGCAGTAAAGTTCCTGCGAAATCAACACCAACAACTGATTTCTGCCATGCAACCTAAGCTTGGGAATTATTTTTATTGCAGCCATACTGCCGTGGCACCTAGCCATGTGGCCAAACACGTGGGGCTGCGAGACTCATGTTTTGAAATCACGAACTAATCACTTTACAGCAAAACCAAGAAGCTTCTGCCTACGCCAGTATTTTTAAAAATACATTTATAAACTGTGATTAATACTTCCACACTCATAACAAATAGCAAACATAGTGCTGATACAACCCACACTGAATTTTTCCTTCTGAAGAGGGACAACTTTGCTCTAAAGAAAGCAAAGCCAAGCATGCAGCAGTCACTAAACCTTCACTCCCATGGAAAGAAACAGGCTGCCACAGCTGCAGCTCACAGCAAGCAGCAGGTCACAAGGCCCTGGTGCATCACAAGACCCAGCTAAAATAAGGAATTATGAGTTCCCCTAACAGCAAGTTTATTCCCATCTCGAGGGCTGGCCCGGCTCGCCCAGGACATGACCGCATTGGTGGCCATCACAGGGCAGTTCCCTTTTTCCTCTGCTTCCGCGGTCACACCACCATCCTTAGAGCCATAGAATCATTGAGGTTGGAAGACCTCTAAGATCACTGCGTCCAGCCATCACCCATCCCCACCATGCCCACTGACCACGTCCCTCAGTGCCACATCCCCAAGTTTCTTGAGCACCTCAGGGACGGTGACTCCACCGCCTGCCGGGACAGATGTGCCTGTGCATCAACGCTCTTTCGGAGAAGAAATTTTCCCTCATATGCAGCCTGAGGCAACATGTGCGGGGTGACCTGCCGGCACAGCCCAGCCTGCCTCATCTCACACCCCTCCACACACTGCTATCGTTCAGCGCATTTTTAGGGCTCTGGAGAGTTACTGAGGGCTGCAGGCACCACAGAGAAGCTGTGAGGTTGCGGGGAGCTACGCTGCAGCCAGCTGAGGACACAACAAGCACTGCCAACACGAGGCCGGGCACCCGGAGCCGCCAGGAGAGCACTGGGCGCCCGCCTCGGTCCCCGCTCAGACCGGCAGCGCTGTGAGGCGCG
>WBMW01001267.1:356990-447957 GCA_013396635.1 Penelope pileata | reverse complement strand
GCTGAGGCGGTGGAGCGGAGCGGAGCGCTGCGCGGGGCCGGCCCGGGAGCACCGCGGAGCCGAGCGCTGTGGGCTGGAGCAAACTGGCGGCCGGTGTCAGCCCCCCGCTGTGTCACCAGGCGGCAGCTGGCAGGGGTGCTGCCCTGGTTATGCAACGCCGGGCGCGTGTGAGCGGCCGCCGGGTCACATGCCCGTGCAGGGGCTCCCGAGTGTCACCCGCGCTGCTGCGGTTGGCGCCGGGTGTTGGCTGCGCAGGGCTGGCGGGAAGGCCTGCTGCTTGTCGGTGTGCCCATAGAGTACGTGCTTCTGTAAAACTCTGTGCTGCGACAGGCTGGGCTTCCTTTGCCGCGATGCAAGTGTAAAAGCTTCTTTCCTCTTTTCTCGGTCACTTTGTTTAGTTTGTGGTCCGAGGTAGGAGTGAGATATGCTCTGCTTTTCTCTGGAGAAACAGAGACTCTCATAAGCGTTAGTGTCTTTCTTTCCTCTTCTAACCAACTTAGAAGTGCACTAAGTTTATACCGAGCTCATTTTAAGCTGTCAGGTTGATCACCTTGTGTGTGCTGAGGCTCTCCCATTCTGGTATCCTTCTCTCCTTTCAAGGAGCCTGAGCAGAGAATGAGAGATTCCTCCTTCTAAGAAGGAATCTCTTCTAAGAGAAGCTGGTTGGCTGTTAGTGACTCGTGGTCTCTAGATGGGTAGCTGACAGAGTTCGTACCTGCCAAACACTCTTTTGTGTGATGATTTTGGAGGGATGTACCACCCAACGTAGCAATGAGGCATGCCCTGGGCTGGTACAGGAACAAAAAGGTGCTGTGCTTGTGGTGGGAGGGGAACGCTGAGCCTGAGGAGTGTGAAGCAAGCTCCCTTGCAGAGGGACCTTGTAGAGGATGTGGCTTTGTGGCTCATTAGAGGTTACTGTGGCCAAGGGACTTTACAGAGCTGAAGCCTGCATGCCTCATGCAAGAAGGCAACATTGGAGTGGCAGGGGAGGGGAATGGACAAACATGAACTTGAAATTGTTGTTGTTATCTGTTATTTACAGCCGAACATTCCACAAAGCAGACCTTGATATATCTCAAGGAGAAGCTGGACCTCCAGCTAGGCTGAGCCTGTATCGTGTTTGCTTGCAGAAGAGAAACGCGCTGAAGGTCAGCTCGTTCTTTCTCAAGCACGTGGGGAGAATGTTCTCATGCCTTCAGTTGTGGTTCATGTGAACCAAAGTGCCATTTGACAAATTTCTTCCTTAAAAAGAAGCTGGTAGACTAGAATGACATTTTAACTTGTGAAAATGTAGCAGGACTGCAGTGAGCTTGAAGCATTTGGCTTGCATAGGATTCATCTTCCACTCTGAACTGTGCAGGGAGCTAACCTTGTGTCATGTAACCTGCTGCTGGCTGGGACTTAACTGCCCAGCCAAGGGCTGCACTGACAGCCTTGCTCCTTTATTCTTCTATTCGAATGTGAACTTAACCACCTCTAAGTTGTTGCTGTTCTTCTCCCTAAGTTAAGGAGTAAAGAATTCAAAGACTCCTAAACTCGTATTCTTCTCTTACCAACATCTTAGTGTACTCGGTGGCATTTTGTGTGCTTAATGTCAGCTGCTTCAGTTGATCCATGTATAATTATACCAAAACACACGCCTTCAAATTAGTAGTTAAGCAAGGCTGGACACTTGTTTCCCAGCAGTAACTGCGATCTGTTTCTGAAATCCTTCTGGAAGGTGTTTGTGGCGGGTGCTGCTCAGTGCCAGACTTGTCAGGTGGCCTGCAGCTCTGAGCGTGGGGCTGCCTTTGGGAAGGTCTGAAGTGCCTTTGTGGAGGAACCTGCCTGTCAGGGATGGCAGCATAGCTTCAGAACAAGAAGAGTAAAGAGTAAGAATAGATACTTGCTGGAGAATCAGGAATTACTTGCTCATAGTCTTTCTGGATGGAAAGTGAGGATGCTTTTGGGAGGGGAGAGATGACTGAGGTGAATGAGTTGAACAGGGCTTTACCTGGCAGTAGCCAAAACACTCTATCTAGGTGTGGTGCAGTATTATTACTGCTCCTCTGCAGGGCATTAAAGGTATCTTTGTGTGTGTGGTCTTGGTTGCAGACAGCTGGTAGTTAGGGCCTTGTGCTTTCTGGCTGTGCATGCAGTAGTGCCTCTGTCTTTTTCCCCAGTAAAATCACATTGTCAGCTAACACCAGCCTGCTCCCCCAGAACTATCACCATTACTGCAGCTTTCTCTTCCTACTTGACGGTAATGTTTCAGTGATGTGCTTGGATAACTCCAGAGCTAGGACTCACTTTGCCTGACTAGAAGCACCTCATGATTTCTCCCTCTAGAAGGGAACAGTCACTTACCTGTGGGCAAAGGAACAAGAGGAACTTACCCGACAAGGCTTGTCTCTGGCTTGGTTGCCTCTGAACAAATTACTGGAAGAGACAGTAAGAATTAACAACCTGTAAAGATTTCTTTAGTCCAGGGACTCCCTTCTGGTAGGGAGAGCTGTCAGTGTGCAGCTTTTGGGGCAGATTTATGAAGTTAACCTGGTCACCTGCCTCCATAAGCCAATTTTTGTGGCCTCAAGTTGGGCAAGGGGAGGTTCAGGTTAGATATTAGGACAGAACTTCTCTGAGAGAGTTGTTAGGTAC
Source organism: Penelope pileata (assembly GCA_013396635.1). Classification (NCBI taxonomy): domain Eukaryota; kingdom Metazoa; phylum Chordata; class Aves; order Galliformes; family Cracidae; genus Penelope; species Penelope pileata. The sequence continues at coordinate 445,320 of WBMW01001267.1, read as the reverse complement.
TGGCGCAGGCTGCCCAGGGAGGTGGTGGAGTCACCATCCCCAGAGGTGTTCAGGGTAGGTCTGGATGGGGAACTGAGGGACATAGTTTAGTGGGTAATCTTGGTGGTGAGTGTACGGTTGGACTAGATGGTCTTGAAGGTATTTTCCAGCCTTGATGATTCTATGATTATGTTTGCTACAGATAACATAGCACTGTGTTCCCCTAGAGCTCAGTTCCTCAATCTAGGGGCCATATCCACTGTTGAGGGTGATAGGGACTGGATATTAATGGAGGTGGGGGGGAAGTATGTTTCTTGGAATGGCACATATTGCCATATAATACCTCAGATGTACCGTGTTAGGTGAAGGAAGGGGAAACAGCTGTATCTGATGCTGTTGCCTTTTCCACACATTGGTGATCTTAATTTGGAGAGCCAAACAATGTTCACTTGTTTTCTGGTATTTGCAAGGTTACAAGCAGTCTCTGTTCCTGTACACAACAACATTGCTGTTCTTTGTCTGCTTAACGGCTACATAATCATTGTTGATGGCTAGAGTTTCTGGGAACGTTGAAAATTATTGATTTATTTCAACGTGCCCTTGGAGAAACTTAGACTGAAGTAAATGTGTTTATGATCTGTTGGAATGCTCGTTCTGCTACGAGAAAATGATAATGCCTGGGAACAGGAAAGCCATAACAGAACCTTTGTAGAACGATATTGATAGTTATGGAATGCTAATACATGCTTGTGCCCGAGTTAGTTATTGGGATTCCTGGAGTTCAGACCTGAGGTGGAGCTTCTCTTCAAACAGAGTAGTTTAACAGAAGGAGGAGTTTGTTCACCCAGAGCTGAGAAATACAGGAGGCTAGTGGTAGTGTACTGCCAGGTGGTTTCTAACCTCTGCTGGGGGCAGGACGGAGCAGCTTTAAAGCTAACTTTCTATTGCTTGGACAAGTACTCACAAAAGCCTCATTTTCAAATATGGAGGACTTGATGTGGTCCTCTGAAATACTTGCATTAAAGCCTCTTGGAGTGTCTTGCCTTGCTTAGAAGGAAGCCTGGTTCAACATAGCCTGTCTCATTGTGTCCCGGGACCGGGAGAACTTTTACCCATTTAAGTCAGACGATGATTAAGTGACTTGGAAGCCTAGCCCTAGAAGCAGTAACTTGTTCACTGTGACTTATTTACAACAACAGTTACTCATCTGTATCTCTTCCTACCTGACTAAGAATGCCTCTGTGAAAGCAGAGAGAACAAAGTACTTGTCTTATTCTGTGACTTACTCTACCTTCTACTAGAGGGCTTGGGGGAAAGAACTTTCAGCTCTAACTTATCAGTGGTGGTGGAGTAGTTATTTACTTACTAGTAGTACCCCTGATGGCTATCTGAACACCAGGAGCCCTGCCCTCTCCCATGCTTTGGGGCTGACTCAGGGATGGGCACGGTATGTCTAAGAGCTATGTTAGTGACTTTTGACTGCTGACTTCAAAGGACTTGGTTGGTTTTCATGCTTACTGACCTGGTTCAACCACTGTAAAGCAAGTAACACCAGAGCCCTGTTGGTTCAGGGAGGAAATTCAAACTCTTCAGTGAGATCCTGGTAGGTCACAGCATCAGTTTCTAATTACTGAAATTGAGCTGTTGGCGTTAACACTGAAGTAAAATGAAGTATTATAACTCGCAGTTCTAGGTCTAAGTGATGTAGGAGTTAGCAGTAACTGACCTGTTCACCTTCTCTAAACAGGCTGAAAGTCTGAGAGAAACATGTTGGTTTTTCCATTATAGCCCTTATCCATGTCAAACTTCAGCAATGGGGCTCTAAACTGCATGTTCAAATTACATGTGTAAACTAACAGTAAGCCAAACTAGCTTGTCTTCCTTTATTTTCTTGTTTAGCTGAATACGTATTATTGCACAACCGCTTGTGCAAATAAGTTGCTTTGTGATCCATCCTGGAAATAATGGTAAGAAAGCCTTCTAGGTGAATTTCTAGACAGCTACGTGATAACATAATACAGTCTGTATTTTATTTTGTGGTGTTTGTGTAGTTACAACCAAGGAATTGTTAACTTCAAATGCAGATAACATTTGTAAAAGCAGCAGAACTTAGCAGCCTGCCTGATGTGGTAGCTGAAATTGACTTTAAAGTAAATCTTTCTATTGAAGAAGGGCCCCAATGAAAAGGTGAAGTAGTTTGCATTAACAGTTACGTGAAGTTTTCCACTCTGGAAGAAGTTAAGTCTTTGTAGGAAAAAGTAGGTCTAACTCTGCAAATCTGAATAATCAAGCTGTGTTAAATAGCAAGACTTCATGCAGCACTGAAGGTGTTTTGAGGTATAATTGCAAACTGTTCTGGTCTACACAAGAGAGCCTACATCAGATATAAGAAATGCCTAATTCTATCCTCACCAGCAGAGTAAGCAGCTCCAGTCTTTTCCCTTCCATAAGAACAGTAGTGAATCCCTGCTTCTTGAGGAGATGATTGAGATGCTTCCGACATTGGGTCAGGTAAACGATTCCTTTCACTAGCAGGTATTTGCTATTAGAACTGAGCTGTATGAGTGTGAGGAAGCAGAGGTGAAGTCGATGACTTCAGAATTGGTTTGCTGTAAGCTTAGACATGGTAAACTTGTTTTTCCATGAAATAAATACAGTGTGATTCTGTGAATAGTCTCCAAGTAGTTATTGTAATTTAGGTTTTTGGCTTCTGTTGGTTGTTAAACGTGTCTAGAAGTGCAATTTCAAGGGATACATGCCAGCTTGTGTACAAGAATACAGGAATGCTTATCAGCTGATTACAGAACGAACTAGCAGGAGTGCTGAAGTAGGCAAATGAAGCATCAGTATGGATGAGTGGTATTCAAACTGATTTTTTGGACCTGGTTTCTAGTGAATAACTTTGCACTGGGCTGTGTTGCCTAGGTTAAGTTAAAGGGGGAAAATAATTCTAACAAGTTCAGGTAAACTGATTATTCTTGTCTCTGATAAATGTCCAATTACTAATACACTTTTTAAAAGAATTGGGTGCTGTTCAGTGTAAAAATGAATGTTGTGGAAGCATTGTTGTAGTTTTGGGTATCCCTGGGGTGTTATGAATGCAGCCTTTCAGGGGCCTCTGTGGTCAGTCAGCAGTGTTATTCATGGTCAAGCACAAAGCACAGCAGTCTGTCCTTGCTGTATAAGCATATGGTGTTTCTACAGATGCTAAGTCAAGGTTGTTAAGGAGATAAAAATAGGTCAGTTATCTTTAAAACTGTATCGTGCAGTCTTCTGACGAGAGCTTGCAGAAGCAATAGTAAATGTTTATGCAATCCGTGTTCTGCTTGCAACCCAGGTGCTTAGCAAAACTCTGGAGCTGTTTTCAAGCTTTTGCTATAAACAACTTGTCATTGCATTATTTCTTAAAGGTTTTAATTTTTAAGAAGAAATATTTTTGATTCAGCAATTCAATGTCTCAGTATGAGCATTACTGAGCAGAAATATAAGGCATTCAAGGTGCAGTTGTGCACTTTTAATTTTCTTCACTTTATGCATGTAGTAAAGAACTGATTAGAATTCTCTCAGTAGTCTCCAAACCAAAGGATTTTTAAAATGATGCTTAGCACTTTTTCCTTAGCACTGTAAGCCCTGATCCAGTCTTCCATGTTTGGATGTTTGTTTTTGTTTACAAGTGCTGATGGAGGGCATCCCTTGAGTTTGTCACAGTAAATGACATTCTGTGGTGAATGAAGAACTGCGAAGTTCTGCTTCAGAGTCCTTTATGCTGCTGCTTCCTCAGAATCTGTCACTGAGTAGATGGATTTGCAAGAAGGACTAAAAGCTGATAGGGAGAACTGGAAATATTACACACAAGCAATATACTTCTCTTCATGTTCACTGATTCATGCTCTGAAATAAGTTGACCCACTAATCATGTGCATTGTCCCGCATGGAGAAACTTCCCTAGAGCACTTTCTATTTGGAAATACTTTTCAAGTATTGGTTTAGATTTTTCTTCAATAACTCTTCTTCTTAGGAAGTACGCTGTCTCCAGTGAAGTCTCTGGTTGGGCAGAGAAGGGTGGAAAGCTGAGCTGGAGATCACTGCATTAATGTGTGCCATGTCAATACATGCTTTTCTTGATGAATGTTTTCTGTAGTACACACCAATAATTAAATTACAAGACGTTATCTAATCTGCACTGTAAAAGGCTGCTGGAATGGCCACATGCAAACTGTCTAGCAGCTGAAAAATTAGGTGCCTGTTCCTTGCAGTTAATCAGTTACCTCATGTTGATTAGGTACTTCCACAGTCGTGCGTCTGGTATGGAGAATGTGGAATTGCATCTGGAGACAAGAGATACAACTGTGCTTATGATGGACCACCAATACCACTACCAGAGGATGGCTATGACTTGATGCAGGTGAGCTTCTTCTGTACGTCTGCAGAAAAGTATTTCTGTTGTACTTTAGAGTTCTGTTTTGGGTTCTGTTGGACCTGCACTATGATTTTTAGCTGTCTCATTCTCATTTGATTAGAAGGTAAACACAGATTCTCTCATTTCTCAGATATAGCTTGTAGCCCCAGCTGTGTGAAGGTGATAGACTGCAGTTCCTATTCAGGTATACGAGATGCCTCCAAAAACATGTGATCTGCAAACTTTCACAAACAAGATTTTAAATATAGGATTTCTGCACTTTCCTTCTTACTTTCTCACTGCTTTGAGCACTCGCACTCCTTAGTCTGACTGTTTTTAGGGCTCTTCTGATTTGTGACATTTATCAGTTGTATCCTTTAGAGATCTGAAGGATAATACTCAAGTTCTGTTTTCTGACAAATCATCATTCCCGTCCCTTCCTTAATGAGGAAGGCAATAACTGACACCAATCACACAAACAGCACGAACTTGGACAAAGTTCAGTTTCTTTAGCTGTGCCTAGTGTTAGACCATGTTCCCTGATCTGGGCTTTATCTTCTGAAGCTAAAACAGTTTCTGGATTTGATGCACAACATAGGATGATGTTGCCGGACTTATCTTCTGGCAGATGGTAGTTCCAAGCCTGGCTGTGAGATAGCTCTGAAGTTAAATAATGGTTTGGCTGGCAGCAGTAGTGACTTAAATATGTAGGTGAGCTGACTGTGTTGCACTGTTTCAGAAGACTTGGTAACATACCAGAATTGTACACTACAAATTAAACTAGTGTTAAACACATGTATTTTCTGTTAACTGGGCATGAAATAGTTCTTCCAGGTCATCAGTGACTCTTAGTGGCTTGCCTTCTGAAACCTTCTGAAACTTAGGATCTGGTGCTGTCCAGGAGGTAAACTGAAGGATAAGCTGTAGACATACCTTCGAGTTGGATAAACATGTGTTGCCCTCTTACTAATAGACTCTCAAATGCCATTATCATTCTATATATAGATCCTGGTGACTAAAGATCATCTGCGAGAGCTTTTTAAAGGAAGTGATGCCCTGAATAACAGATGATTTTTCTCTCCCTATTCTCTAATGAATCTCACTGGCTAAACTGATTCTTTCATGCATCTCCCACAGCAACAGCTGTCTTCTGAAATGTGCTGAAATAGAACCTTAACTCCAATGAGTTTTGAAATCTTAAGAATGCTCTTCCTTCCTTCCCCTGTGCTGATCTCAATATTGTTTTTATTTAAGGAACTCTGTCCAGGCTTATTCTTTGGCAACATTAGTACTTGCTGTGATGTCCTTCAGCTTCAGACTTTGAAAAACAGCTTGCAGCTGCCTCTGCAGTTTCTTTCCAGGTATGCTAATAAATGTCTAAGCAACTAGTGCTTCTTAGAACCAGGAAGCGCATCAGGCCACTTCTTCTGAAGTAAACTGTAGAAGATGTAATTTTGTTTAAAGGCTTATTGCAGTGAGCTCTTGGAAGGACTTTCTTATCCCTATCAGGAGGCTTTAACTTCCATGAAGCAATTGCTTACAGTCTGGAGTGAGTGAGTTGGTGGTATAAACACAAAGGTATTTTGTCTTGAGCTACTGCATTTGTAATGAAGTCTTCAGAAGAGGATAACACAATACTACTTAGTTTTTCTGGTAGCAGCAGTTAAGCTTTCTTTTAAGTTCCAGTCAGCTTCTGCTTGTATCAGCTATTTGGGGTAGATGGAATTTTCTAGTGAGTAATGTCGATACTTCTGACTGAAGAGTGTTAAACAACTTAAGCACTGATTAATGTTGTATGGAAAATTACTTTTTTATGTAAGTGTATAAAATCTTTGTATATTAAATATAAATTTCAGTTACTTTGTTTTGTCACTGAGGAGAATGTATGTACTTGCAGTGACTCAAATCAGATAGTCCTCATCTTTACTTCTTAATCTGATTATTATCTTTCCTACCCAGGTGTCCATCATGTTTCTACAACTTGATTAACCTCTTCTGTGAGCTGACTTGTAGTCCATCTCAGTCTGAGTTTCTGAATGTAACAAGCACCATACCTTATTATGATCCTATATCAAAAGAGAACAAAAGTAGTATTACTGAGCTGCAGTACTTCATTGGAGAACGCTTTGCAAATGGTGAGTAAACAGTGTGCTGATTCACTTACCTTGATAAAGGTAAGAAGACCAGTCCCTCTTCAGGAAGAGTTGGGAGGGGAGCTCTCTCTTTTGAAGCACAAGGTATCAAAGAGATGCCAGAAGGTCTCCCTTGAAACTGTTAAAACACTGACATCTATATGGGTAGGAGATATTACACTGACACTTAGTGTTTTTGAAGATTCAACCGGGACTGAAAAGCTATGATTTTTAACAGCTGGTAACCCTGCTGACTTTTTCTTCAGAAAAGCAAAGTTGTTGCTAACTGAACGTCCAAAGCCTACCTGATACTGAAACTATCTGGTTGTGAAGTTTGTACTGTGTACTACTTCATTTCTGAGAAACTCATTCTCTCTGAAATGAGAGATTGTCTCTTGTCAAATTCAAGTTGTGTTTTTTTTTTTCCTAAAAACAAGAAGTTCAGGTTGTATCCTGGCTTTATATAATGCTTCAAGCTTGCATTTAGTCTCTCTTCCTTTTTGTACAGTGGCCTGTAATCAAGTTGTGAGACACTTAAAAATCACGTCCTACAGGTCTAAAGTGCCTTAAACATCACCTCAATCATAACCTCTCCTGAAATAGGGAAAGTAGCAGGACGTAATAAAGAAGGTTCTGGTAGTGTAACGCAGATTCAGCTGGCCTCCTTAGACCAAGATAACTGTAACAAAGCACTGTAACCTTGATTGCTGTAAATAAAACTGAAAGAATTACTTTGCTATCTTATTTCCTCTTTTAGCTATAAGCATGTTCTTTGAACTTGGTAAGCCTTCACTTGTTTCCCAAACTCAGAATGCTCTCTCGAATTCTAATATTGGTTTAATGACCTTTCTTCATCTGTTCTTCCTAGAAATGTATAATGCCTGCAAAGATGTTGAGGCTCCATCAAGTAATGTTAAGGCATTGGGGCTGCTGTGTGGAAAGGATGTCAAGGACTGCAATGCTACCAACTGGATTGAGTACATGTTTAGTAAGGACAACGGACAAACTCCTTTCAGCATTATTCCTATCTTTTCAGGTAAAAAAGGGAGGAAAAAGTCATTGCCTGCAAAGCTTCTGTCAGAGGCTGTATATAATAGTATACTAACATGTTGAACAGCTGCCCAGCGATGACTATCCACTGTCAGCCTTTCAAAGCAATGTAACCTAAACTAAATGTTATTTTGTTTCTTGTTTGAAAGTTGTACTTTACCCTTGCTTTCTATTCAACTTATTGCTATAGGTGCCTAAAACTCATTAAGGATGATGGACTGATCTTAAAAAAAAAAAAAAAAAAAAAAAAAAAAGGATGGTTTGTATTCTGTGGAGAACTAGGGCAATACCCTGATCCTTCATGATTTTTATAAGGAAGTAGTTATACCTTAGAGTCTGATGGGGGCAGGAGGCACATGACAGGGTGTTGCTGAGGGTGGTAGGAGTGTTTATTAGTTTTACAGACTGAAGTGTTCTAAAAACATGACTACTTATCTGGGAGGTATACAGCCCAAAGTAGTTAGTGCCTGCTATGGAAGAAGGCAATCGTTTGCTGCAGGACTGAGAGAGGCTGTATATGAAGGGGACTTTCATGTAAAGGGTTCCTTCGTTAAAGTAGGAAGTTTAGATTGTGAAAACAAATTTCTACTTGGTAGTAAAATGACTGCACTGTGTGATTTTTTTGTCATAGATGTTCCTGTCCATGGAATGAACCCTATGAACAATGCTACCAAAGGCTGTAATGAGTCTGTGGATGATTCAACAGGACCATGCAGCTGTCAGGACTGTTCAGTCGTCTGTGGTCCAAAACCTCAGCCACCTCCATCACCTGTTCCTTGGCTTTTGTTTGGTTTGGATGCTGTGTATGTCATCATGTGGATCTCCTACATGGGATTTCTACTCATATTTTTTGCGCTTGTTTTTGGAGTCTGGTGTTACAGGTAAAGCATTTAAATTGTTCAGCTCTGAAAGTAACTTGCCTTTTCTGTGAAAACTTTGCCTAGTACAGAGTGCTTATGCTTCTAGGATTACCCAGTCAGAAGTCATGATCCATGGCAGATGTTTATACTTGCAGAGGCTATCCTAACACTTAAGAGTCTTTTATGTTGTAAAAAGTGAATGCAGAAGTTTTAGGTGATGTGAAACTCTCATATCTTGCCTAGCTACAGGACCAAGTAGACTAGTTTTCAGCTTGCATACTCAAGTTCATGTGTGTGAATATCTGAGGAAATGCATCTTTGTTTCACCTGATTGACATAAGGTATTGTGGCAAGGAGTTAAAGTCTCACTTGAACTGTATTAAGTTTTTTTGGATGATGTGAATTAAGATATCAAAGAACTGCCTTCCAAGAGCGAAGTGAACTGCATTCATAGTCAAATGTCAAACTCAAAAAGCTGAGTGACTTCTTACCATGCTTAAGACCAGGCCAGTACACTAATAGCTTGACCGTGGCTAACTGCATTGAAACAAGCTCCTTCATCTCACTGTTAAACTCTTCTTGCTGCTTAAAATGTTTCAAGGAGCTTAATGCTGTTTAAAATCTGAATGCACATTTTTTACTTATCTAAAAATGTTCGACAAGAGAACCTCCATGTAAGTAAAATGCAGTTCTGTTCTCTTCCTCAAACTACTTGTTCATGAAGTAATAATCAGAGTGAACTACAAAATTCCAGTCATGGAGAGGCCTGTTTATCACATGCTGTTGCATTAAAACCTGTGTTACTCCTGGCTATTGTTACACATGAAACAAAGTAGTTGTGTTCGGCCTACCATACCTTGTCAAGCTACATGTCTGAAGGAAGAATCACTGACAGTTGCTTGAAGATAATTAACTTGTAGGAACTCGACTCGTGATCACTGAGAGAGAGCAATACGTGATATTGGTGGCCACATGCAGTCATAGCAGACTAACAGGAGTGTATGTTTAGACTGATACTTGTTACAAAACAATCCCTGCCCTAACACACGCAGCTGTAGCTATAAGTGCTTTGATGTGGGTGCAGTAGCCATCCTGAGCAGTGGAAGCCTCTGGAAAACGCTATCAAGAAATATTAGTAGGCTTCAACTACTTAATATCCTTAAGTAGAGTTGTGCTTTGCAATGCAACTCCAACATTGTTTAATTATGACCAGGAGTCTAAAATTGCTGTGTAGTAAGATTTGAATCTGTATGGACAAGGACAGTGGGCACAACAAACTTGTGCAATGCTCAGCAGCCTAGTAAACTTGCTGAACAACATACAAAACACAGTAACTGAAATGGTGAGAGTGATACACCTGGTGCATAGCCAAAAATACCTGTCTGTGATTTGGATGCGTGTTGATTAGATTACCATGAGGAGGATGTAGAGCTTATCTTCTGCTCTAGGTATCAGAAAGGAGCATAAGCAATATAGATCAATCATAATTGTTCAGTACTGCAGCTTATCTGTCTTCATGGCAGAAATAATGCTTTTTTCTCTTGCCTTGCTTTGCCATTTCGTTAGCCTAACTATGTGCAACTTGAGCTGTTTGAATAATGAAGTCAAATATTTCTAATGTGAATGACTCTTGCTGATGTTCTCACTCTAGGTTGTAATCAGTTTTAAGGAGGTACTCTGTGCTCTTAATGCTACTGGTGTTCTAAACTTTACATGAGAACATGATGCATGCTCTTGATCCAAGCAGGAAAAGTGTAAGACAGCTGACAAGGCTGTAAGCTGTTCCAAGGGATTAAAGAAGCTAGAGATCATTGTTCTTGAGTAGATGGAGTAGGAGGAACCAGATGCCTACACTTTCTGGGGGAGTCAAATGCACAATTTATTACTAGCATTGGAAACTATTCTAACAGTACAAACACTGAGAAAAGAGATCTTGCAGGATTAGGGTAACGTAACCTTTCTCTTTTACAGGAGGCGACATTTTGTCTCTGAGTACACACCAATTGACAGTAATATAGCCTTCTCTGCAAACTCTCATCGTGACAATGGTATGTCTTGGATAAAAGTCATGAATTTATTAAAGTAAAGTTAGTTTTGATGCATCTACTTCCTGTGGGGAGACTTGAGAATTTTAGCTTTGCTAGCAGATATAATCCCTTCTTATAGTACTATATCTAAATCTTTTGGCCAGTATCTCTCTTGGTTTGAGATGTACTTAGCCATGTTTTACTGGATGCTGAAAGCACTTGCTGCACAGTTCATGGGGTGGAGTAATGCTAATATGGAATTCTAGAGCGCTTCTTATCTCTTGGTGGGCGTGAAGGGGAATGCTAAACTCCGTTAGTTCGTGTTCTGACCCATCCCTGTGTCTATTCAAAGCACAGAGGTTAGCTGTGCTTCCCTTGCCTTGAAAGAACTATAGATAAGTTTGTATAATTGCTGAGGTAGCTCAGGTGTTTTAATGATCATGCATCTTTTAGATACCTCCTGGCTATGTGCTATGACTGCTGTCAAAAACCTTGCATTAGAAGGGGCAATGTAACTACAAGCTGGCCTCTGCCCCTTGGCCTCAGTCCAGGGTTAGTCCCAGGGTCTGACTGTCAGTGTAGACACTTCCTCTGGTGCTTACTAGAGAGTAAAATCTTGGCTGTTTCAATGCTCTTCATGGAAATGCTGTTAAACTGACTTCTCAAACGTTCTCTGTTTACTTCTTACAGGGAAAATTACCTGTGGTGAGAGGCTTGGTGAAAGGTTTGAGAATGGCCTAAGGATGACATTTACATCATGGGGTGCTTTCTGTGTCAGAAATCCACGTCCTGTTATACTCTTCTCTGTGGTCTTCATTGCTATGTGCTGTTCAGGCTTTGTGTATGTTAAAGCGACTACAAACCCTGTAGATCTCTGGTCAGCCCCAAGCAGCCAAGCCCGCAAGGAGAAGGAGTACTTTGACAAACACTTTGGGCCTTTCTTTCGTACTGAACAACTTATTATTCAAGCACCAAACAGCCGTCCAGACATCTATTCACCTTACCCATCAGGAGCAGATGTGCCTTTTGGACCTCCACTCAACAAAGACATTCTCCATCAGGTAAGTGGGACTTCAAGAGCAAAGACCCAAACATTGCTAGCGTGTGTAACCATGTGGAGTTGGCTTCCATCTGTAAGGTGATATATCTAGCTAAACAATCATTAATTATCACTAAGTATGTCAAAAATCCTGCTATAAAATTCTTATATACTATAATCTTTACTTGGAAAGCTTCTTGCTGAAAGCTTTCTCTTGTCATCTTCTGGTAAAGGTAAACTTTCAGGCCGAGTCCCAGCAGTCTTTATGGGAACAGAAAAATAGCAAAGTGACTCATCTGTGCACTCTATTGATTGTGCCATTGCCTCTGGAAACTTGTAGGAATACAGTATGTGCTTAAGAGCAGCACAAAAAAGTATTTTCCTTTCAAGACGGGACTGATGTTCAATTTGTTTCTTTCAGGTGCTAGATTTGCAAGATGCTATCGTAAACATAACTGCGTCTTTTGACAATGAGACTGTAATGCTGAAAGATATTTGCCTGGCTCCTCTTGCTCCCTACAACAGCAACTGCACAATACTGAGTGTACTCAACTACTTTCAGAACAGTCATTCTGTTCTAGATCACTCTGTTGGGGATGAGTTCTTTGTCTATGCTGACTACCACACTCACTTCCTATACTGTGTTCGGTAAGCAGTATGATTATGTGTTTTTCAAACAGTAGGCAAGCTGGATCTTTCTCATGCTGGCAGACAAAACTAGCTAGTTTGTGCTGGCTCCCTTAACTTCTTACCCGTTTTTCAATCCATGATATTGTGTGGAACTGCAGGTTAGCATCATGTGTCTTATTCCTTCAGTACTTAGTACTGCAGCAGGAGGTATTTTGGTCAGGTTTCAGGTTTATCTTGGTTTGGCGCAGGTTTACCTAAAACGTGTTTCAAACGCTTTTGAGAAATAGAGTTCTGATAGAAGAGACGGGTCCTAACCTTTCGCTTAAGTCTTATAGCTAGGTAGAAGCTACTCCTTTCCTTAGAAGACATCTTTAAAACTGTAATTAAATTCAAAGCAAACACAACATAAGGGCAATGTATCGCTAGCAGTTGTATTTTAATTCCTTTTAGTCATTTGTAACACAACACCTTTTCACTATTTGTGTGCTACTGTGCCTCAGTTGTCAAGCATAAGCTGACAGTTACTGCTGGTTATCTCTTCAGGGCTCCAGCATCACTGAATGACACAAGTTTGCTTCACGATCCCTGCTTAGGAACATTTGGTGCACCTGTCTTTCCATGGCTGGTGTTAGGGGGGTATGATGGTAAGTGGCAAAACAGTGTTGCAGTTTAAATCTTGAGTACATTCTTGTTTGCTGTCTTTAGTGCTAATGTTGTATTCTCATCAATGTGGCTGTTCAAAAGCACTCCAGAGAAACTTCTGACTATTGTAAGATTTCAAGTAAGGAAGAACGTTTTAACTTGTTAGTAAATCAGTGCTGAAAGTGAAGGCAGACAACTCCAGAAGCACCAAATGCAAGCAGTCTTACTGAAACACACTTACCCTATTGACAAGCATGTAGATGTTCAGTCTGCTTTGGGACTGCTAGAGGATCTCTAGTCTCCAGAGACTACGTGTGAAGCGTCTCAAGCTGACATGCTGTGATGTGTGTGTATCTTACTGCTGAGATACTTTTGTCACTGATCTGAAAAAGCAGTTGACAACAGATTAAGGTGTTCACAAAGGAAACACTTCCATTATTATAAAGCCAGAATTTTGTTCAAGCAACTTATCAAGCTATGGTTAATTGCATATGTTGAATGTACTAATCAGCTGTTGAAGGTGAGCGCTATTTTTCCCTGCTTGTTTTCATTAAAAGCTAAGTACACAAGAGTACAATGCTGGGAAACCACATCCTGATTCTTATTAGGTTAAGTCATAAGCTCCTTTTAAATAATAGTACCTTGTCTAACCATGCGATAGTGTAATGTTGGGATACTGTGAACATGATAGATAATGGGTGAATACTTTAGAGTAAAGTCTGGAGTGCTTACCAACTCATTTCCATTTCAGTAACATGTTTGAGAATTCAGTGTGACTGAAGAGATTGCATTCAATGGAATTGTAGTGATGGGATTGCTTCAGACAACACCCCTAACACTTAATTGCACCTGCCTTTGCTAGAATGTAAACTCTAGTTCATAATGCCTGGCACTTTTTTCCTATTCTACAGGTGATAACTATAATAATGCTACAGCCCTTGTTATTACTCTTCCTGTTAACAACTACTACAATGACTCCAAAAAGCTAATGAAAGCCTTGGCGTGGGAAAAAGAGTAAGTAGCCTTCTTGTATTCTGAAATGTCTACAGAACTTAAAGCAACCTTTAAACACAGATGCATGCAAAACACCTGTACTGCACTGGCAGCTTCTTGGTATAACTACAGGAATGTTTTGAGAAGCAGTGTAACGTGTAAAGGACTGACTACTACTGGTCATAAGGCCTGATATACTTCATGTCTTCTGATCATCTGATATACTGAATTTCCTCTGAGGAGACAGGTTATGGTCCTGTTAGCAACTATCTAGTTTAGTAGTACTTGCTGGAAAATAGCTACAGAAAACTTGACGTGTTGCTTGTCTTAAAATTACACAGGTAGGCTACTTGCAATCTGTTGTACTGTTGCTACCAGTAGAAAAGTACAACATTAATTCTTAAACTGCCAGTTTGTAAAAGCTGTCTTCCAGATAAGTATCTAAAAATCTCAGTGCCTTCGCCATATCAAAGAGTTGATGTTTGCCTTACATGGGCCAGCTGCTCAGACCAATGGTTCAGATTTAAAAAAAAAAAGAAAAAAACACAACCAACCTACTGTTCTAGAAAGTCTGAGGCTAAGTGCAAGTATAACTAGCATCTGCCTGTCTTACAAGCATGTCCCTCCAGTTTGTGGGGCTGAAGGGTGAATAAATTGTTCAAGGACTGTAAGCTGTAGTCATATTTCACTTGTGTACCTTTTAGGCGAAGCTTCCAGAGAGACTGCACTTTTGCTTTGAAATAGGTTATGCAAGATACCTTGTCCTCTAGCTCTGGAGGGAACACAGAGTATTTCAGGTTTTAGCACAGTGTATTTCTTAGTGGTTGGAGACGAGTTCTAGGGATATGTAATCAGCACACCCATCTCACTGACACTTCTTTAAAATGAAAGTTGTGCCTCAAAGTACTGCTTGGCCACAGTGCACTCCTGTATCACACAATTGAAATTTGCCTTCAGCCTACTTGCAAGCTTTTCTAATACAAGAGTTTTTATCCTTAAAGTGTGACTGACTCTTCTCCTTTCTTCTTTTTAGGTTTATTAACTTTTTGAAGAACTATAGTAATCCAAATTTGACTATATCATTTTCTGCTGAACGGAGTATTGAAGACGAAATCAATCGTGAAAGCAACAGTGATATCGGCACTGTTGTAATAAGCTATATTGTAATGTTTGTGTATATCTCCATTGCTTTGGGACATATCCAGAGCTGGGGAAGACTGCTGGTATGTTTATTGCTCTCACTTCTCTAAACACTGAAGTTCTAGCTTGCTGAGCAGCTTTTTTTTTTTTTTTAGCTTTAAGTAGCTTTTAAAGTAGTTTTGCAGAACACTTGTTCTGTATTGTCATGAAGCATTGAGTCCTCATTGAGCAGGAGCTCGGAG
The DNA here is from genome assembly GCA_013396635.1 of Penelope pileata. Lineage (NCBI taxonomy): Eukaryota > Metazoa > Chordata > Aves > Galliformes > Cracidae > Penelope > Penelope pileata. The sequence goes on along the minus strand of WBMW01001267.1, from coordinate 430,187 downwards.
AAGCATTGTCTTAGTTATACTTGACAATTCACTTGGTATGTGCAATTAGCTTCAAGGCTTAAGGCTTGTAGCTCCAGGTTTAAGTACTCTGGCTCTTCAAAAGAACCACAGATGTGGAATGCAGTTAGTAAGAAGCTTACTTAAGAATGTACTTTTCTACCTTTGCTATATTCTGTCATATGTGGCAATGCTGGTTTAGTTAACAGTCATTACAACCTTTTTAGGTGGATTCCAAGATCTCCCTGGGCATTGCAGGCATCCTGATCGTACTGAGCTCAGTGGCATGTTCTATAGGCATTTTCAGTTACTTTGGAGTCCCACTGACACTGATCGTGATAGAAGTCATTCCCTTCTTGGTGCTGGCTATTGGGGTGGACAACATCTTTATTATAGTCCAGACACTTCAGGTATTTATTTAGAAGATTGCATGAAATAATGTCTATTTCTTATTTTTGAAGGATATTCCTTTTGGAGTAGGAAGTCCTGCACACTCCAGTGCTCAGCTCAGTCTGAGTAGCTCTAGAATCTCAATGGACACCTAGTAGTCTTGAAGAAAGTCAAGATTACATATAATTGCTGTTTATCCTTCCTAAAAAAAAAAGTTAAAAACCCTTGCACATTCTTAGCTGTCAATCGATTTCAAGCTTGTTTAATCTGGCTTCTGGTTAAAGACATAATGGATAACTTTTAACATTTCTTTTTGTTAGTTGTAGAACTCTGTTACTATTTTGATCCCTTGTAATTTTAGTGTATTGTGAGCAGTAATCATGTTCTAAATTATATGCTTCCACCACAAACTTCTTACAGTCATATTTAGTGGGTGGGTAATCTGTTTTCCAACTTCACAGGCTTGATAACCCAGTAAACCTCTGGCACTGCTTCTGCCAAATGTGTGATTTTGGCTAAAGCATTGAATTTGCTTCAAATGTAACTTAAAATACAGTACAAAGGCAACAAGGGGAGGGGGTGGGGGCCGTGCTGTACTTCAATTAGAGAATAAGTTCATATAATTTCTGTTACTGCTGCTATGCTAACTGTGATAATTTGGGATATCTGGATATTTAAAGCCATATTAAATAGCTTACTAAATTTCATGATTCCTAATAATTTATTCTCTTAAAACAGAGAGATGAGCGTCTTGAAGGTGAAACTCTTGATAAACAGATTGGCAGAGTCCTGGGAGATGTAGCGCCTAGCATGTTTCTCTCATCTTTTTCTGAGACAGTGGCATTCTTCTTAGGTAAGGCCCTTATCTTCAAATGTTACAGAAGTCACATCATACTTGTGTATTGCAAGAATAACTGCATTACTAAAATATTTAAACACAGCAAAAGCTCCCTTATGGAGGAAGCTTTAGCTTTGCCTTTTCATTACTATAATGAAGTTTAACTTGCCCTCTGCTGGGGATGACCCACTGTAGCTCTAAGACTGGCACAGTGAGGCCGCATTCTGTGTTAAGAGCACGACAGATTTAGAATTGGATCCTTTAGAGTCGAAAAGCTGGAGCTTTATGCTGTATGAGTGGTGACTGAAAAATTGATGCTGGAACTACATCCTCCAAGAGGAGAGGGAGCTCACTTGTAAAACTGATTTGCTTTTCAGGGACGCTGTCTACCATGCCAGCAGTCCGCACATTCTCCCTTTTTGCTGGAATGGCTGTGCTCATAGATTTTATCCTTCAAGTCACTTGCTTTGTAAGTCTCCTGGGCTTGGATATTAGGCGTCAAGAGGTGAGTAGAAATACCTCTGTAACCCCTGTGTGATAGGGATGGCATCTTCTGCAGAACTGTACTAAACCTGGGGTACTTTGCGATCCGTTTCCAGAGGAATAGACTGGATATTCTATGTTGCATCAAAGGCAGTGAAGAAATGAGTGGAGTCCAACGTTCTGAGAGCATCTTATTTCTGTTCTTCAAAAACATGTATTCTCCATATCTGCTTAAGGATTGGATGAGACCAATAGTGGTATGTATGCTGCGCTTGCAGTAAGCAATCATCTAAACTTGAGCAAGAATGCTGAGTCTGAAAGCTTTATACTGAGGAAATATCTTCAATACAACAAAATAAAATTTCTAGCAGCTTTCTTCCAGCACTGGTATTGGAATGAGGTTTTATGTCTGCAAGAGTACTTCTAATAAACAGTCTTGATCTTGGATTGTACAAGGCCCAATTTTAATAGTCATATTATTCCTAAGATGATGTTATTTGACATAAAATCGTGTTCTCTACTACAGTGTATTAACCCAGTGTCTTACTGTTGCTGGAGAAAAATGTCTGATTCAATTTGAAGTTACTGTGCTTATTTACAGAAGGTGTTTAGCATGTCTTTTGCTGCTGCCTTCTCTGTGTAAATTCTCCCTTAGCTAGTCAGTCCCCTCTGTCACCCTAGGTTTTACTGTTAGTGTTTTACTAAGCCTAGGTAGCATGCTTAAGCCTTTTTGCACAGTTATCAACTTTGTAAACTCATTCTAGAACACTGTTGCTTGTTTTTTCTGCACAGTTCTCACTTCCTGAATCTGCTTTCTTTGCAGATTGCCTTGTTTGTGGGTGTTCTGTCGTTCAGTACCGCAGTTATACACAATGTGGAAATCGGACTTGATCAGGTTCTTTCAATGCCAGATGTAAGTCTTAAGATTGCGTTTCTGTTCAGGGATTTGAAGCTGAATTGAAAGCCTGAAGTCTTGTATTACCTCAGCATTACAAAACAGTAACTGAAAGCTTTCCCTTTAAGGACTCCTATATGACCGATTACTTCAGCCAGTTCAGCAAGTACCTGCACGCAGGTCCTCCTGTCTACTTTGTTCTAGAAGAAGGGCACAACTACACCTCTCTGGAAGGGCAGAACATGGTGTGTGGTGGAACGGGATGTAATAATGATTCACTTGTCCAGCAAGTCTTCAATGCTGCAGAAATTAGTAGCTAGTAAGTATTTCATGCTTTTTCCCTACCTGGTTACAGGGAAGAGATGTTGCTGACCGGCGTGTCCCTTTAATTCAGGTTCAGCTGTTGACTGTACAACTGATGCTATAGTATTTGCTTTATACTAAGGTTTATTGCGGGGAAAGGAAGAAGCTATGGCAATCTCCTAGACTGAGGCCAAATCCTGTCTGGGCTGGTGGGATGAATTGATGTACGTGGATTTGGAAAAGGAGCCTGATCAAGGAATCAGGAACAGTAGGAGGAAAAGCTCATGAAAACCTCTTGGTATGGCTGAGCTTGCAAGTGACTTGCTAGGAAAGCTTAGCTTCTAAACTTGGTGGATAAACTAGCCTAACAAATCCTATGCTCTGGCAACTAAGTGGGAAGTGCATTTGGAATACAGCAGTTAACATAACTGAAGAAAAAGCATTTTCTGAATTGCCTTTGCTGTAGTTCAGATGTTACCTTCCTTCGTGACTGAAGGAGAAGCTCTGTTTGGCAACAGAGGCAACAGTATCTGAGAGAATGAGGTGTGAGGTGGGCAGGATATGTTGTATGGAAGGCTGAGGTTGGCTAAGGAGCTCAGAAGGAGGAAGCTCCTGCTGTTTGCTAGCTGCAGTGTTACAAGCAAGACCACTTCTTGGATGAGGTACTGTAGGAGAAGACTACATGGAAAACTAAGGAACTTGGATCAGAATGAGCTGAAATTGAATAAATAAGCACTGGAAATATCAAGAGATGTTCTGGAAAGAAATATTAAATTACTGGTGTGTTNNNNTTTTTTTTTTTTTTTTAGCACGAGGATAGGCTATGCCCCATCATCCTGGATTGATGACTACTTTGACTGGGTGAAGCCACAGTCATCCTGTTGCAGAGTCTACAATACCACTGGGCAGTTCTGCAATGCTTCAGGTACTAGCATTCATTTTGTTGATAGGGGATTAACTTGGCTGAAGTTTCACAAAACACTTCATCATGGTATGAGTCAGATGAATAGCTTTCCTCATTGTGAGTAGAAGCCTCTTGAGTTGTTGTCCTCTAACTTGTTTGAGCTGCTGCTTGAGTGAACTTAAATGTCCTCCTGGAATGCTGCGGGTTAAGACAGCTTACCTGGACAGTCAATGCAGTGACTATTCCAAGAATAACTTTAATCCTTATGTGCTGCAGTGAAACCAGCAGAAGCTTACTACCCCATCTCTTCTTCAGATTCTTCAGTTTGATACAATTCTTACTAGATTTGATATAGACGATGCAAATGTAACAACAGTTATCTCGTATACCTTGCCTTAGTAGTAATAAAAAAAAAAGTCCCATGGCTTAAAATTTAATGCAGAATTGTAGGGCTGTTCAGTTGTCTCTTCCATACAAATGCTTTTTATGGATTTGTATTTGGTATTACTGCCAGTCAGAAGTTAAGATACAGAATATTTGATCCTGTAGTCAAGCTGCACCCTCCTTCCTGTATTTCTGCAGTCACTGATCCGTCCTGCACTCGCTGTCGACCACTGACTCAAGAAGGCAAGCAGAGACCACAGGGCAAAGACTTCATGACGTATTTGCCAATGTTCCTGTCTGACAACCCAAATGCTAAATGTGGCAAGGGGTAAGAGCCATATTCCACGTATCTTACATAGACTGATGTCAAAGATGCTCACTCTGGAAGTGTGATCCTTCTCTATGCCTGCGAGAGTTAATGTTAATTAATGTTCCTCTAAAATTCATACAAACCATCTAAATCTCACCTGTTTTACAGCATTTTTGAAATGAAGCTGGGAAAACAAACGCATTGCCAAACAAACAGAACAGCAGCTTTACCTAGAGAGACAAGTGCTATAGTCTGGTCTATAATGTAGTCTTCCAATGTATCATGGTTTGAAGCTTTGTAGTATCAGCTTTGGAAACTGTTCCAAACAAGGCTGTAAGTTATAAAAGTAATAAATCTGCATGGTGTTTGTTAATATCTGAAATTCTATTTATATAGAGGACATGCTGCATACAGTTCTGCTGTCAACTTTATAAACAACAAAACTGATGTTGGAGCTACTTATTTCATGACTTACCATACTGTACTGAAAAAATCATCCGACTTTATTGATGCTATGAAGAAAGCTCGGGTCATAGCAGACAACATTACTGAAACCATGGGCATCAAAGAGAAGAACTACCGCGTGTTTCCTTACAGGTATGCCGAAAACTTTCTTGCAGGAAGTATGCCAAGGGACATAATTGACTTGCACAACTGAGAGTTACTGGCTAGTATCTTAGAAACTTGAATTTTCTGTTTTGCCTAACAAAGCTGCAGATTGTGGCTTTACTAGGAAAAATGTAACTCATGTCCATCACTTTTTTTTTTCTTCACTGTGGTTGAAAACTAACTTAAATTTAAGAAGCTTGTCCTTTGCTATAGATATAACTCAAGCTTTAGCTCAGGCCTCTCCTAGCTTCCAGCTTCTATAGTTAGTGTAACTTAGGCAGACGTGTTGCCCTGGATAGAAGCAAGCTGTAATCTGAGTGTACTGGCTTCAAATTAAGTTTAAATGCTTAAGCAATAACTTAAAGCACCAACAACAGTGATATCAAATTGATATCAATTAGTGCTTATGTAATGCTTGCATGATTATTAACAATAGAGACTCTGCCTCAGAATGTACAGGCTTTGTGTAAGAGCAGTGCAATGGGGCCAAATTGGAGTTGGCACCTGTATTGCTGAAACACTGGTCTCCTTGCTTCAAAGAACCCTACCCATCCTTACGGCCTCATTGCACCATGAATCAGCTCAGACCCTCTGCAGTAGTTACTGCAGCTATCACAACTGATCTTGGGAACTTTCTGGCAACTACTGTGACTGCTTGTATTATAGTATGGGAATTACCCTGACTTCCAGGTATGAACTTCAGTGAAGTGGCTGTAAAGAGCTCTGTAACAGCTGGTGTTCCACAGGAGTGATTCTGCTGACACTGGGATGCCAGGTCCAGCTGGTGACTCTCATAAGGAGGGAACTACTTTATCCTTATCATCACAGAAGCTAATGTAGTGTCCTTATCTGTACTAGATGACTTCTGTGGTATATTTCTTGCCCACAGTTGGACAGAAGCTAAACAGCTCAAAATCCTGAGGCATTCCTCAAGTCATTTTAGAGTTTGCACTAGTTGGAGCGATGCAGATCATGCAGTGCTGTCAGCTCCAACCAGCTGATCTTTCTTCTAGTCTTCAGACTTTGGTACAAATGGCACAGAACAGTAGATACTGATCACCTTAAGCAGCTTTGTTCAAACGTTCACTCATGCTGCATTTAAGAACAACTACTGAAGTACAGCTATTTTCTATGGTGGAATTAATACAAAGGGAACTAAGAATGTTTTGAGGTTTGTCCTCCCCTTTTAATAGAAATAACGTAGATTTGTGTAGAAACAACTTGGTTCCTGGCAAGCAGGATGGCTAATTAGAACTTCTGCTCTTTCCACAGCGTGTTTTATGTCTTCTATGAACAATATTTAACGATTGTGAATGATGCTATCTTTAACCTCTGCATCTCCTTGGGATCGATATTTTTGGTGACAACCGTGCTGCTTGGATTTGAAGTATGGGCCGCTGTTGTGATAACAGTAACTATTGCTATGATAATCGTCAACATGTTTGGAGTGATGTGGCTCTGGGGCATCAGCTTGAATGCAGTTTCATTAGTCAATCTTGTCATGGTGAGTTAACAAGGCATCTGTCTGCTTCTCCTTCCAAGTACTGAAGAGTTCTGGGTGTCATCACACTGAGTAGCATTTTTCTACAAAACAGTAGTAGAACCATCTTAATACTTCTAGATGGCCAGTAGAAATAGTTTGTCAGAATAAACCTAGTGTAAGTACTGCAATTGAAGTATAAGCTATGCTGCATCTGTCCTACAGCAACAGCTGTGTTACAGCTTAGGCCAGGTGCTGCTGAACATCCTCAGAGGTTGTTCATGCCTAAGGTAAGGATACATAGAGTTAGTGTTAAGGCTTCTGCTGTATTCGTTGGTGTTTGGCAGAGCAGGTCTGTAGCTAACGTCAGTATTGCTACTAATAGATGAAACAACTTTGAGCAGCAAGTACCTTGGTGAAACGCTGTAGAACTTCATAACTAATAGCCTGAGTGCTGCCAGAGCTGTGCTTTACTTTGCTTTCCAGAGGTTTTTGGCAGGTCTGAGAACATTATGAGAAAGTAAACTGTTGCCTCACGTAACAACTAGGCATATTCATGCAGGTCTACCTGCTACGTAATTCACAGATCTGCCAGCTGTTCATTGTTGTAAATGATTAATTTCATCTTAGGAAAAAACCCACAAACTTCTTTAAATGAAGCTTTAAACTCAGCTGACCTTATGTCTTATCAGTGTACATATACTCAGTGTTACTCTAAAGCCATGCTACTGCAGCTAGTGTCTAGAAACTGATTATGGTTTTCAGTGTTTGCTGCATATGCTGTATTGAAGTTGGCTTCCTTCAACATCAAGCAACTTCTGACCTCTAAAAACATCTCGTTCTGATTTCTGTTTAATCAGAGTGCTTGTTTAGGAATGACTGCTGTACAGTGCTCAAAGCCTCTGTTGAAAAATTAATGCTGAACTTGTAACTTCCAATGACATTTTCAACCTTTCAATTGCAACTAATCTAGAACTTCCATAGCCTGTCTAGAGTTCTGAGTAGAGACCTTACCATCAAAATGCTCATGAAAATGATACTTTAATGAATATCTTCCTCTCTTACTTAGAGCTGTGGTATTGCTGTGGAATTCTGCAGCCACGTGACGAGAGCATTCACTGTTAGTGCTAAGGGCAGTAGAGTAGAGCGTGCCGAAGAAGCTCTGTCTCACATGGGCAGTTCAGTAAGTATCCATCTACTGCACAGAGGGGAAAGTGAGTAATTAAGTGAGAACTTCAGCCTGTGTCAATATCCTCAAGCCGCAAGGATGGCCTTGCTTTTTTGGGGGAATAGTTAATCAAAATATCAAGATCAACCTAGGCTCCTACCAGTAGTAAGGATGATCAGGACTTGATTAACTTTGTATTGGCCTGATGTTAATACTGCCTAGTGTTAGAGAATGGAGCTAAAAGCTGTAGCTGAACCAGCAATTTAGATTAATTGAATTGTCCCATTAAAGTTGTAAGTGCTCCTCTTCCAAATGCTTAGAGGTAGCTGGAAAAGGTCCTGAACATGGGATGGCTCTGGAGCTTTGAGAACACAGGCAGGCAATACTGTCACCTCGCTTAGTTTTAAGATGAGCAACCTGGGTGTGGTTGGAACAGGTTGTTCTAGTGCTGGATGTACTTGACCCATGAAAACTTGACCTATGAAAGGAACTTCACTGAAATTTAGTCATTACTTGAGGTAACTCAGTATGCATATGTATCTTTGTGAAGTCAAAATCAAACTAAAATAGTTTGGCTATTTTGTATCATAGTGAGCCCAGCCTGTGCTGTCAAGTAGGGCTTAAGAGGTAAATGCTTCTCTTGAGTAGGTCTTGGATTTGGTTCAAAGGATTAACAGAGAAGCTGGCATACTGCACCTAGGCACCTCAAATTACATAAGCATTTTCAGCAAATGTTCTCATTTTCACTTATTAAAGCTCCTTTCTGATTGACAGGTCTTCAGTGGAATCACACTGACCAAATTTGGAGGAATTGTAGTACTGGCTTTTTCCAAATCACAGATCTTCAAGATATTCTACTTCAGGATGTATCTAGCTATGGTTCTTCTGGGAGCAACACATGGATTAATATTTCTTCCGGTTCTGCTTAGTTACATAGGTAAGATGGAACAATCCAAAGTGTGCTTAAAAATAGCTAGGGAGCTGTAGGTGGTACTTCCTACACTAAATGGAAAGGATTATGAAATCAAAAGGCAGTACTGGAATCAGCCTCTCTTGTCATGCAAGCAGTCAGATCCCTTAGGTAAAGAGGACTGATGAGTGGTCCAAGCTCGCTGTTAGAGGTCTGCTGAACTGAAGCAACCACGGGCTGTACAGTGTGCTTGCACTGTGCCATTCTTAGTGGAGTTGTCTGTTGTGCCACATGGGCCTAGGCAGAGAGCAGCACAACCATCGAAACCTGGGGGGAAGCACAAACCTGCTGTGGGATCTGGTTCCCCCATTTGTGAGTGATCTCGCTTTGCAGCTAGGCCATCCTATCTGCAGGAAATTCATGTTCATGTGTATGAGTTCTTAACTCCCCCTTACTAAGTCAAGTAAATTGTTACCAGTCTTAATAGCTGTTGCCCTTGCTGCTGCTATTAACAGCTAAAGACTCCTCAAGTGTTAAGCTGGACCAAGAGACCTAAGATCGTGGATGGTTCTTGTGGGTGGCTGCTGACTGTGCTGTAGTGCTGAGACCGTGGAATAACACTGTTTTCTCTTACTCAGGTCCATCAGTGAATAAAGCTAAAACTCGTGCTGCACAGGAGAGGTCCAGAGGTACAGAACGGGAGAGACTCCTCTACTTCTAGTTTTTAACAGTGCTCAGTGGACTCTATGAACTGTGGCTTAGGCCCAACTCCTCGGAAGAACTGAAGTGCAGCAGTATTCTATGACTATCACACTGTAACCACCACTGACTTGACTCCCACACAGATTCACCTAGGAGATATCAGCTGCAGCTTTGGACATGGCTTTAAACTCAGGAAATGCTACGTGTGGCTCATGTAACAGTATTACTAAAACTAGATGTGTTAAAATTACTAAAACACTTCTGTTTTCAAGAGGTTGCATCTCTTCTAGAAACCTAAACCAGCTGCGTTGCAAGTTGAATAGCTATTCTGTTGATGAAGCTGAGGTGATGTGTACGAGAATGGACTGCTCAACCACTGACACTAATTTTAAATGCAGGTCAATGCAATTTTTGTCTCTATTTTTAGGGGGGAAGCCATCACAAGTTGTAATATTTTTTAGTACTATTTGCCAAAATGTCTTGTATATACTTTATTATAAAATAGCAATTTTGTAGTTCAAAAATCTACTTAAATGCAATAAATTAAGTTTATACATTCCAGTGGAAGAGTATTTCAGAAAGTTGTGGGCTTCATCAGAGCTTGTTCTCCAAATACTTGTTTGAAGAAGGTGACGTGTTCTTCACAGTGCTCACCTGAGGGAGCAAAATGAAAGTTAACAGTGGAAGGGAGGAACTGAGAAGCAAGATGGTGAAGCAGGTGTCAGATCGAGTTCCTGTATCTACCCAGCAGAGGATGGATGCATCTGTGCAAGGTCTGTACTCCAAGCTCAAGGCCCTGAAATGGAATTCTGAGCCTACAGACTATCTGGGGACTAACATCGTGTGGCTGGTACAAGCAGTTTAGGTTGGGTTTTGAGGTGAGAGGAACTGTGGCATAAAACAGGCCTTGCATTTTTTGATCTGTGGAAGCAGACAATTGAACTCAAAGACTGCATCTTGACCCAGTTTGTGGCTTCAGGAGAAAGCATTAATTGGAGATACAGCTTTGCTAAATGAAGCAATGCAGGCAACTGCAAGCCAAACAAGTTAGCTTAAGCTGAGAGTTCCTGGTTGGCTCCAATTTGCTTCACTCTAAGTGCACTACTTAAGGGGTGAGCCAAGGTAACCTTGGAGGTATACTTGAAGGTAAGGCTAAAATGCACTGAGTTTTATTTCAGCTGAGTCTGTAAGTAAGTGAAGCAAGTCTTAGGTCTTGCACAACTTGAATCATCTGTTGAACTGCTTGTTGCTTACCTGGTGTGAAACTAGGGTTCCCCCGTAATCGTTGATTTCTTTGCTCAAAGAATCTGAAGATGGTATAGAAAAGCATGTCGTCATCTGCTTGCTTTGCTGCATCGAGGAATTTGCGGGCTGAAATGCTGTCGTGTCCTCCAATACCCCTGATGAATCGCAAGGCAGCCAAAACTTGGTGTTTGGACAACAGAACTTCCACTATTTCATCATTTGCTGTGGAGAGCCTCTGAAATCAATCACAGCTGTAAGACTATGTTCCTACCAAATGAGTTAGATGATAACTTGGCACTGCAAGCTCAGTCAGGTAAGTCTAAGCCCCACGTGACATAGAGATACCACGGTTTGAAACGCTTACTTTTAACATGTCCAGAGAGAGCTGATGTGCAGGAGGGTAAATGCTTTCCAGGGACAGTAGCAGACAAGCCTACAGCAAAAATAAAAATAAGCTCAAAGTTGTGAAGCCTTCCCACCTCTGTCACTGGTTTATGGAGGCAACTTGCCTTACATACCAAAGGCTTTGAGTCACTGAGCACATGGTACTGCAGAAACTGATGGAGCATGTAGAACAGGTTGTGCTGAACAAGGGTTTTGATGACCAGCTCATACAAGTAGTGCTGTGAACGCAGGAACACCACCATCAAAGGCATGTCTCAGAACCAGTCGTTAGGTGTAGAGGGTGGTGGCATTGCATAGGACTGGATATGACCAAGACTGGTTTGACACTCCATGCACCTTCATGAAGCATGGGTGGTTTTAGTGCTTCATGCAAGTGCTTTACCTGAACTGCGATCTGGAACTGGTTAAGGGAGCGAATGTATTCCATCAGGACTGCTATAGTGAACTTATGAGGCGCTTCCTGGACAAGAAAAAAGGATTAGGTTGAACTTCCATACTTCCCCTGCTAACGGCAAGTTAACCCCTCCAAACTGGGAAACAAGATGCTTTAATCCTGTAATTGTAGTGGGTTTGCTGTGAGACTACACGCAGAAGGTTTTATTTCTAACTCTGTAACTTACCTTCTTCTCTGTAAATACAGATAAAACATGGGTGTACATGTCAGACTGGTCAATCACCGCCTGGGTGCGGACGGGCCGTTTCAGGAGTGGATTGCTTCTGCTCTGCCCTGCCTCTACCACCTACAAGAAGAAAGCCTTTAAGAACACAGTGCTCTTGGAATACAGTTCCAGTTAATTCTTACCTAGACAGACTGCTTATAATTATAGCTCCCAGGTGAAAACGTGTTCTGTTACTGAGCAAATTCACAGTTGTGGCCAAGTTACACTGGATGCATTCTGTTGATATTGTGGACCTTTACGTTTAAAAATAGAATGGTAGCTACATTTTTTTTACATCTTAAAGTCAGGTGATGAACAAGCTTACCATGTTGATGCAGGCCCATACCCTTAGAATTTTAGGATGAGGTTGTACTACGTGAGCAGAACTTGCTAGTTTGTCAGAATGAGTTCTGACATCACTGCTGCACAGGTAAAACATGGTGGTACAGTGGGCCATGGAATCAGCTGTCTGGGAACTATTCTGACAGTTACGGATTGAAAGCTACTTTATGAACCTCAACCTTTTTCACACCGTAGGGGTAAGTCAGTTGCTTTACTGGGGGTGAACTATGCAGCACCTACGATAGCAGAGTGCTGAACAAAGCTGTTGTTGCCAAGTGAGGGACAAACTGCACCTTGCACAAGATGTTCTACTGTGATTTTGAGGCCATCAGGGACTGACTTTGGGGTAGATCTGACTTTCCTAAGAAAAGAGCAGGTATTTTGCCTCTGCTGTGATGTAACCTGAAATTCAAATAGCACTACCCTATTGTTGTAAGCTGCTGTAGCTAACATGGTTTACCATAGTATAGCTTTGCTCAGCTTCCAAGTACTTCTTATATTCATGATTCAGTTTGTCAAAAACAGTTGCAATCACGGGCAGTGATCCCCTTTCTGGCTCACTGAGCACTGAAAAGATAAAAAAAAAAAGAAAAAATCTATGAGGAGAAATAACAAAGGGGTTTAAAGTTACCTCTTCCCAAAAGGAGATCTACTCTAAACTCTGTGCTAAGCTTTAATGCAAGTGTTTCTTTAACGTCAAATGTACTTCAACTAAAAGGAGATGGGAGAAGGTTGAATTATTTTGTGCTGTCAATTCTTTAGAAGGGCAGCTGAGGGTACTACAGGTATCTGCCATTTTATGTGACAAAGCTACTTTCAGAGGTGAACTCAAACCTCAGCACAGCCCAGCTAACTTGTATGAGTATTTACGAGGAGGCAGTTGTTGCACATTCAAGATGCCTAGACGCTTCAACTTACTTCGAGAGCATACAGCTAGGATAACCATTTTGCATTCTTTCCTTTGGAGAAGAAAATCCATCAGTCTCCCTTTATCACGCAAAAGGTTAACGACAGGCTCCAGCTTCACCTGAAGATTCCAGAGATAACCTTGATTTGCAAGAATAAAACAAACTCAATTACCTTTAGATAACATGGTTTAGATGCCCATTTTCCAGCCCCAATGAGAGTACACAACTTATTTGCCTTCCTGACTCTGTTTCAGAGCAGCATTACACCTGAAAGGTTTTAGAAGGATGTGTTTGTCCTCTGTTCCCACTGTGAAGAGCAGGCATCGTCCTGGGCTGCTTGGCCACTTTGAATCCAAGAGCTCTGTGTGCTAAAAGGTATAAACTAGCAGACTGGTCTGGATTAGGACAGAGGCAGGGCTTTTTGTCATAACACCACCTGAGCTGTGTTTTGCATCTGTGATGAAAATATGCTGATTGCTAACATTGAACCAAGACCCAAGACAAGGTCTTTCCTATCTCTCACACTGCTCTACCAGCACCTGTCCTGGGGCTGCACAAGGAGGGGGAAAATGAAGAGGAAGAGTTATGGCATCTGCCTTCCCAAGTAACTGTTACAGGTGCTGAAGCCCTGCTTTCCTAAAAGTGGAACAGGAGGAAGCTGAGAACTTAAGTTCCTGTTTTGCTCAGCCTGCACATGCAGCTTTTTTGCACTGAATATCAACCCCCAGGTTTTCTGCTTCTCTTCCCCATCCCACGGGGCCCCCAGATGCCTGCAGAGGTTACACCACCCCCACTCATTGCCCTTTTACAACGAATTGCAGCAGAATCCAACAGCTCACCTTCACTTGCACTGATGATGATATCGGGTTGAAAGACAATCCATGAAGATGAGTCTGAACGTTAAAGCTTAACATCTGTCTTAGCATGACTTGAAACTGTTGTTACTACAGGGATGGATAGTGCTGTACTGAAGCAGAATCATTTCATTTACTGTTTTTATGCGAGGCCTTGAACTGAACTACATCTGCTTTCATCTATTCAGTACCTTCACACAAATATCCCAGCTGCCTGAAATCCTAACCCGCTGCCCCGGCATCCCTTATTGACAGCTCCGTGGAAGTAGTGTGCTTCCTAACAGCCTTTACTCCTTCCTCTCAAAGCAGTAAATATGCTTAATCACTAAAGCTGGATTTAAGGAGTCAGGGTATCAGGTGCTGGCTTTTCCCGTGCCTGGTACACAGAACATGACTGACATTTTAAGAGTGCTTAAAGGATACAGAGTTTGCATGGAACAGGAGACTGACTTGTCACAGAGGCTGGACCTGCAGAAAGAACAACGGCAGCTAAACAACAGAAGTGCTCCAGCAGCTCTTCTGCGCTAGCAAAATGCAAACAACGTGCTCACATGACCAGCACTCCTTCAGCATGCAGACAAAAAAGAGGTGATAGATGATCCAGCTACACAACTATACAGAAAGAAAACCTGACAGTAGGGGAAAGCAAACTTTTTTTAAAATTGTTCTGTTTTTCAACCAAGTGAAATCATTCATGCTCAAATATTCCAGCTCTCAGTATGGTGATTCCTACTTGCTTTACTGACATGTAATCACTTCCACTCTTTAAAAAGGAAGACAGCTTTGCACTTTCATACAAACCTCTGCCCACAGATTGCTCACACATACTTTTTACTAGTGAAGCACGCTGGTGTGCCAGCTGTTGCATTTCAATCATCTTGCCAATAGGTTTAGAGTATTTCTTAGAGAGTACCTGCTACAGGTATCTGATAGGGTTGTATTGACCGAGGTGGAAGTACAAACTGGTGGATGGTAGTGGACCCGTCAAAGTCTCCTTTTAGTTTGATGTCAAATATGACTGAAGTCTGAAATGGAAAAGAGAAATTAGTTTTCACAAACATGAGTTTCCACCCATTTACATAGATTCTGTTTCACATCTCCATCTTGTGCTCTCCATGTGACATTCATTGCTTCGTTCTGGACTCGAGACGCTGTGAGGAAAATTCTGCGCCTTCCTCTGACATCCTCACACTTGCACCACTCAGTACTGACTGTTCAGCTCAGCTCACTGACGCTTTTACCCAGCACGGACACCATTCTTAGCGAAAGCCTTGCATGGTGGGAACTGGCATCAACTCCAGTGCCAGCAACCTCCTCAGCATGGTGTTTGTTTTCTGTGTTCACCTGGTCACCTTTACAGCTTGGCTGAGACGCTGGAGAGTAAGAGCTCTGGCTTTGTGCTAACATGTAGCATTAACCCGAATTGTAACTGAAACATCAACTAATCCGCCCAACACCTTGCACTAACCCAGTTCTTGAGGGAGCCCAGCGGAAGATAACACCAGAAACCAAAGCCCTGTCCCCTGCTAAGAGCAAAGCACCACTCTGGATTTCCCACTGCTCAAGCCTTGCTCCTGAGACCACAGCCAAGTAAGTTTTACCTACACTAGCACATGCATAAGGTCACGTGTGTTTCTGTAAGCTTGCTCAGGTCTGGGCCTTCAACCTCAATGAGCCAAAGCTTTTGTCATAGAAATTGATGGTTCAAACTGTTGTGATACAAGACGTTCCCAGGATTAATAATTATGTGTACTTAAGTCCAATGCCTTAAAAGCACACGCAGTGCGGCAGCAGAGGATCACAGTAAAGTAACAAAAAATAAAAAATAGGAAAAAACAGGCATTAGAAAAAGCCCTGATTAAATGTTACCTCCAACAAGGCAAAAGGATGCATTTGAATCTCTTTTAACCTTATATTTTTTTCTCCTGCAAATACTCTGACTTTTGGCAAAGCTAAGCACACACACACAAGTATTTTCTAGAACTAACAGGTATAAAAGTTATTAAAATCTGTTCATGACTTTTGAAAGTTAAGACAATAAAACTTAAATAAATCAGACCTCGGTATCCTGATGATGTACTACCACCAAGTTATCCACAACGTTCAGTGCAAACTTTCCTGTTCTGTTCAGCTTTAAGATGTGTGTCTTCTTACAGGAGCCCTCTCTACAGAAACAGAAGGAGCTGGTCAGTAAACCTATTTAAAATAGGAAATCAGAAGTCTCTGAGATACGTGTGAAGTGCCACTACTAATGTTCTTTATTCTGCTCTCACCTTGGCAAGTGATAGAGGACTACTTCTGCTCCTGTGCTATTGGAAGTCCTTGAGTGATGCCTCAGATAGAGAACATAAAGCTGCCCGTATCTAATGAGACAACAGGATTGAAACATGAATTGAAAATGAAGAGCTGAGAAGGAGATGAGACCTAGGATGCTCTTTCTGAAGCTAAGGCTGAAAGTTTACCAGCCCATTAGAACCACATTTTATCCTAGAAGAAAATACGTGAGATTACTTAAGCCATCAATTAAGTGAAAAACTGAACCAACATCTGATAAGTCACAATGCACTGCCAAACACTCACACAAATCAGACACCGTAGACCAACTCTACCAGCATGTGAGTTCAAAAATGAAACATCCTTAGGATGTCTGTGCTAATCAAATCAATTTTGTGTAGGAGATATCAGCTAGCTCTCCCTCTCCACCCTGCCCAAAGGGAGTCGCTTAGACTCCTTGTTCAGGGCAGTAACTGAAGCAGTTTAAAGCTCTTCAAAGCAGGAGTACTGCTGAAACAAGAAACAAGTGCAACCATGCCACCATTCTTTTCTTCTCCCAGCATCCCCAAGCTGTCACACTTTTCCTAGGAAAGATAAGCTTGATTACTCAGATACATACATTGTAGCCATAGCAATATCTCTTTCAGAAAGGCTGAGCTTGGAGGACTTGGGCGCTGCAGGCAACTCAATTTCAAATTTTGACAGCTTTGACATTGTTCCACTCTGTTAAAGGACACCAAAACAGAAACCCATTGTTAGGGCTTGAAACTGAAAGGCCACCACTAACCTTTAATGAAATACTTTATTAACAGCACCCCCACGAGGTGAAGAACGGTGATAGCCATAAACAAAAAAGTTTGGGACACTTTTCTTCTGGGATCCTAAACAAATATTTCTGATAATATAAATTGAGCAGCTTTTTCATCTTGGTATTGTAACATCAACTTCAGCTAGCAAAACATTCTCATTAAGTCCATACAAACCCCATTTAAATTGACCTTGAGATCTCAAACATAGTTCTTTCAACGTCCTCTTTCACAGCAAAACACATGGTCCAAAACTTAAGTGCTTACTGGGAAGGGGAAATATCAGTGACTCCTATTGGTCACAGCCTACTTTCATTCCTGCTAACTACAGAATCTGCCTTACCGTGACAGCACGTCTCTGCTCCCACCCAAGGTTTCCTCTCTCCTCTTCCTCTTTTGTTGTGGAATTTAAGCAAAATTTCAGAGTTGCCCTAGCCCCAAAACTCCTACTGAACTTCACTTACCCTTCTCATTAACTCATCCTTGCGTGTGAGGTGCAAGCACTACAGAAATGTCTCCTTTACTAGAGCTGTGTTTTCAGAGATTAGTTTAGTACAGTAACTTTCTTGGAAATCTTTACAGATCACCTTCTGAACACAAAATAAAAGTTATTCAGCTACAACTTCACTCAAAATATTGAGGAGGGGGAAGCAGTGAGAAAATGTTCCACCTAGACACACCTCAGAGAACATCATTTCAGGATCCAGTACAGACCCTAAGTGAGATCAGTGCAAACCAGGAAACCCATCTGAATATTCTTTTTAAAATGTTCCCTCAGACCACCAGAGAAAACATCCTACACCTTTACAAGAAGCAAAACAAAGCCTGCAGTTCTGTCCTTCATTCTGCTAAATCATCTTACTGTACAATTAACTTCAAACAGACTCCACTGTTTGCTGCTCTGTCTTTCCAAGCCAAAAAGAAAACTATTTTCACGGTAACCTGAAATGTTGTCCGCAGGGAAGAACACCAAGAGAAATACATATGGAAAATCAAACCCTCTCACTTTTTCTTAAGCACTAACTTCTTCCTTTTTCGCATTTGTCCCCTCACGTTTGGAAGGTTATCGTTACAATCACAAGTGAAAGGCCCTTGCTTTTTCCTTATTATCACTACAGAGTGCAAATGCCCATACTAGAAATAACACATACTTTAATGAGAAAAGATAACTTGCAATACTTGACAACTTAAATATCTTTCATCGCTGATTTTCTTTTCCTCTTTCTCAAGGTCAACTGTCCAACATGAGCTGCGCGCACCTCTTTCCAATGAGGACACGAGAAAGAGTGAACTGCTTAATTTTAAGTTGTCACATAAGCTTACAGGTTTTGCTTTGTCCTTTGCTTCTTGTCATGGAAAGATGTGAACACGCACATCTCTTGGGAGCAAGCCAGGAAAGCAACAGAACATTTGAGTGAAGTAGCAGCCTTACAAAGGAACTTGGAACACAGCTATTTACCTTGAAATAGAACGGCTGCAGGACGTTGCCAAGGACAGTGGTTGACAGGAGAATAACAGAGCTCTCTGGACAATACATGTACCAGTTGACGTTGATACTCTGATTCTTCAGAAGTTTTAAACTCCTTTTCTCTGGCAATACCTGGAAACACAAGATATTAATGTTCTATCACCACTGGATTCCAACAGCAGAAGTAGCACACACAGCTTTGGAAGAAGTTCACAATATCCCTCATCACGAATGCCAGGAAGGGCCATGTATTCACTACACTTCTCCAGTAACCCGCGTAAAAGGTAACGAACCACAGAGCAGCTCAGACAAAGAATTGATTGATATAAAAGGAAGCTGCCAATTTGCAGAAGGATAATCACTACCTTAACCAACACTTGTTCTTCGCTACATTTTAAGCAGGCACAAATCCCCCCCACTGCTGATTTGTTTTGCATTAAGCAGTATTTCACATTACAGTTACATGTTCTTTTCTACACGAGGCAAGAGCATCTCCCAGTCTAGAGTGCTCAGGGCTTAATTCAGTACTCCGTTATCTTTGGATCTTTGTTAGCTGTGCTAAATAACCTGCCAAGTTTCCCGGCCCCAAAAAAGTATTCGTCTTAAAGAAAAATAAGGATGGTCTAAATAGAAACGCATTTTCCTCAATTTTAGAGCTAGAAGAACAGAATTCAGAGATACCGACATGAGTTTACATTTTCAAATCTCTCAACGTGTCTGCCCTATGTGAGTTATTTGTATTACCTGATAGAATTCAATTCCTTGATCTGTGATGAAGACAATTTCTGTAGAACTTGTCCAGCAGAATCCTAGAATATTGGCATTCTTGGTCTTTTAACAAACAAGCAAACAAACAACCTTTTACTTGGAAAATTAACTATTCAGATTAACTCATATTATTGAACGAAAAAGGTGAGGCCAAAAGCTGTTCAGCGATCCAGTCACTGGCGTTCATGCATTTGGCATCTGAACTCCCCATATGCACCAGATGCTTCCGCAGAAGACTCCCCAAACCATGTATGAACATGATTACTGTGTGACCCCAGTTTTTGGTAGCGTCTAAGATTTACAAGCTCATTACACAGTCAGTTTTACTTCTCCCTCCGCATACAACCAAGTTCTTCTGGTTCAAACCATACTGCCAGTTCAGCTAACGCCCGGCAAGAAAAGCCTGCTCCTCCCACTGGCAGAAATGAAGAACCAAGTGGAAAAGTTTCCCATGACTTCACTCGGAAGTCTGTGATAAATGCTTTGCTAGAATGGTTCACCCTAATGCATAATCCTAAATAACGAAGCCAAGAGTGCTTCAGCTTTCAAGTCCACAGGAATAAAAGAATCTTCGCGAATCCCAACACTTAAAAAATTACCTTAGCGCTATAATGACACGACAATTTCTCTTAGTTAAAGATTGGAAAGTACCAAAGACAACGCTTCTCAAACCAACCATCAAAAAATACCACACAGAGTATGTAAACTACTAACAGCTTGCTATCACTGACCAGTGAAATTAGGGCAAAAGATCCCAATGAACATATCTGGCATTACTGGAAGTACTGTGCACTGTTTTTATAAACATCAGCACTTTGGCTCTTCTCCTCCCCAAACCTCGACATTTATTACCTCCACAGCATTTCCAGTCCCTTCTAGGAAAGAACCAAAGCCGCTGAACCATGAAGGGTTTTTTACATGGCGCTGTTAAAACCTGTTAGTTTACCTCCATTCAGATAAACAGTAGTGACCGTGCATCCCATTACCTCCCAACCCACTCCTCTGAAGTAACCTCAACCAGTTCTCTTGCAGAGTAGAGGCCACCAGCAGGACTGCCATTAGAGTTTCACCCAAGCACACAAGCTTTGGATGTTTCCTTACCTTGCATTCCTGTGTATATTCTAGCTGAGGGCTGTCTGGAATAAAATTCAAGAAATCCTGCAACAACACACACGAAGCATGTTTGCAATTACGAAGCACAGAATACTGTAGATACAAGACAACAGATATTAGCTAATCAAATTATTTTGGATGAGATAAGGAGAACTAAGCTCGACTTACCACATTCTACTTCATCACAGCCAGAAATTCTTTATAGGAGTCAGCTCCACCCCTCCACCTTTCTTAAACGATGACACTCACAAAACAATAATGTTGCATGGCAGCTGCTCAGCCCCTCTGGGTGAGGGAGGAATTTTCACTACAGCTGTTGACAGCTGACAGAACTCTTAAAGTTTTCTCTCAGAGTTTTCTACTCTGGTATTCTAAATACTAGAGCTTCAGCTGCAATCCCCTCCCTGGCTGCAGGGTGTAGGAGTCTTACCACGCTCTTCGATGTTCTCTGCACAGCCAGTATCTTGTTTCCCAAGGAAAACTTGATGCACTTCACTTCTCCTTTGTCTTCCATCCTATACAGGAAGAAAAAGAAGTTCTGGAAATATTGTCTATAACAGTCTGTTACAGAACTCTGTAATACGCCCTCTAAAAGTCAACGGGAGAAAAAAGCGTGATGTTCAAAGCTGCGTCCTCAGTTCTGTCCCAGTGCTTCTGAGTCCTGCAGCACTCACTGACATCCTGCAATCAGTGCCTTTACCACCACCACTACTGCTAAAGGACACAAGCCCACTCGTGTCTCCGCTAGGATACATCCTCTTGACGAATTTCTGAAGTTAAAGAGGGAGTGAGGCTGTTTTCACACCACAGGAAAATAAAAAATAGAACGATTCTTACCAAACCAAGGCAGCATCAGTACAACTGGCATGACCAAGGTGGTTTTATTTGCAGCGTGCACTATTAAGTCCAGATAAACAGAGAGCTAGGCAGGCAGGCACACAACAAGTTGTGGAACCTCCTGACGCTCACTGAGAAATTTCAGCTCCATCAGGATCTCAGACAAGGGAGTCCAAGAAAGAAGCCGAAACCGGCAGCTTTCAGGGCAGGTCCCACATAATTCCTGACATCACAGTAAACAAATTGCTTCACCTGTATCAGGATTTAAGCAGCCTTTCCCAAACACATGGACAGCAAAGAGCCATCCCTTTGAACAGAGGCATTTATAGAACAGTTTTCTAAAGACAAAATACTGCTGTCGGATTCTGCAGAGGAAAAAGAAAACAACCCAAACCTTCCAGAAAGAGATGAAAGATATAAAAGAAACTGAACGAGATCAAAGAAGCGGCAAAAAGCTATAAACCCACAATTAGAAAACACATTGCTTGAATTATAGGCATGAAATTTGTAAGTTTTGGTTCTCTGTGCTTTTAAGTTCACTTGATTTTGTTTAACTTGCTAAACTGCAACCTTGGAAAAGTCACAGCTGCCACAGGAATCATGACTCTGAATCCCCACAGCCTCTCACATTTACAACATGTTTTAATGAAATATTGCTGACACCAAAAGAGCCACAGCTTAACTTTCTTTTTAGAAGACTACAGATTGATGAGAGAAAAGCACGCCACCTTAATTGCAAGATTATGTCTTAGAACAAAATAGAAAGATGATCACAGCTACTGGCAAGTTTTATGCCAGAAACACAGCAGATGAGGGCTAAGTGCCACATCATTTTAAGGCTGCAGAATGCTGCCCTCAGACAGCAAAGGTGAAGGTGCCTTACCTGAATGAAATGGGATTCCTATCCTCCAGACCTTTAACAACAACTCCTGTAGCTCCACCAGATCGAACGGCAAAAACCTATTTTATAAAAATAAAAATAAAGCAATCGGTTATTTCCTCTGAAGAATCATAGAATGGCCTGGGTTGGAAAAGACTTCAAGGATCATCAAGTTCCAGCCCCCCTGCCACAGGCAGGGCCACCAACCTCCAGATCTGGTACTAGATCAGGTTGCCCAGGGCCCCATCCAACCTGGCCTTGAACACCTCCAGGAACGGAGCATCCACAGCCTCTCTGGGCAGCTGTGCCAGCACCTCACCACTCTCTTGGTAAAGAACTTTCCCAATATCCAATCTAAACCTTCTCTCCTTCAGCTTAAAACCATTCCCCCTTGTCCTATCACTGTCTACCCTTGTAAAAAGTTGGTTCCCCTCCTGTTTATAATCTCCTTTCAAATAGTGGAAGGCTGCAATGAGGTCTCCCTGCAGCCTTCTCTTCTCCAGGCTGAACAGCCCCAGCTCCCTCAGCCTGTCCTCGTAGGGGAGGTGCTCCAGCCCTCTGATCATCTTTGCGGCCCTCCTCTGGACCCTCTCCAACAGCTCCACATCTCTCCTGAAGCACCACGTTCACAATGGCACTGGAACTATGAGGCAGATAAAACAGTAAAAGTTACATGAGCTTCTTTGTTTTGTATATTCTTATTTTCCTAATTCAGGTATTAGTAAAAATACCCGAGACATCAGGGCACTGCTTGAGGCAAACAGCCTGGGGGCTGGGGAGGGAAGAGGCGCAGCTCACTGACCCGGAAGGCTGATCTGGTCAGGACACATCACCGCACAGAGCGGTTTAAGAGCGACCTGCAGCTTTGCCTGCACCTAAGCAGCTTCAGCTGACCTGCACTAATGACCTAAGGAATTCCTTCCTACACACACTGGGATAAAACCTGCTGGAGAAGTCACGCTGTGACAGAGCCAGAGCGTAGGACTGATGCTGCTGCTGTGGGGGCAGCTGTGGCAATAAAGCAAGACCGGGTCTCACACTGACCAGCACGCTGCTCTGCAGCATCAGCCACGCTCCGGGCACGGCCAGCTCAGGCAGCCACACAGCTGGCAAGGCTAGCAACTGCAGACAAGCCCTCAGCCTTGGCAAACGCTGATTTTAAACACTTCTAATATTGACACAGGCAGAAAACGATGGCAACTTGCTCTTAACCTGCGTGAGATGAGAAGGCAGCAAGGACCAACCTCACAGAAGGGTTTTCACGAGGGGAAAGCAGTCACTGAAATGATCATTGGAGATTGCCTAGACGCACCCTGGCAACTCAACGACTTTTGACTAGCAAGAAAGCGTGCCAAATTAAATTTACAATAACATGACAAATTGGCAAACTTATCCTGTTTCACACGAGCTCTTTGCAACCAGTTCCTGTGCGCACAGCTGGTTTCTGTGCCACATCCACACTGACACACAGAGCCTCCAGCCAAGCACATGGACGTGCCAACATTTCAACTGTCCCTCAGAACATAACCAAAGGATCGAGATCTGTAAGGAGGAAGGGTGCTGACGAGGCTGAGTGCTGAGCAGCAGCACCATGGCCATGCCAGAAAGGCCTCAAAGGGCCCCAGAGGTGAGTGGGGGCCTGGAGCATCTCCCTCACGGGAAAAGGCTGAGAGACCTGGGGCTGCTCAGCCTGGAGGAGACCGAGAGGAGATCGTATCGACAGTTATAAATATCTAAAGGGTGAGGGTCGACTGGATGGGGCCAGGCTCTTCTAGTGGTGCCCAGTGACAGGACAAGGGGCAACGTGCACAAACTGGCACACAGGGAGTGCCCTACGAACGTGAGAAAGAGCTTCTCTACTGTCAGGGTGACGGAGCACTGGCACAGGCTGCCCAGGGAGGTTGTGGAGTCTCCTTCAATGGAGATATTCAGGACCCACCCGGACGCCCACCTGCATGACCTGCTGTAGGGAACCTGCTTTGGCAGGGGGTTGGACTCGATGATCTCCAGAGGTCCCTTCCAACTCCTATGGTTCTGTGACTCTGATTCTGTGTGAAACACTCCCCCCCTCTCCAGCTGTGACGCTGATCCTGTTCGGGTGGCAGCTGTGCCACGGCCACGGGGCAGAAAGCACCAACCCCTCGACGCTGGGAACGCAGTTACACAGCGGTTACAGCCGCACACAGCTGGAGGCACCGCTCCGCCCCGCCCCACGGCCGCACCGAGCCGCCTGACGGACACCCACAGGCACCCCAAGGGAGAACCCATCCAACAGAACCGAGCCAAGCACTGGGAAGCCCAGCACCTGTCCAGCCCAGCGCCGCAGCTAAAGCCGCAGACATTGCCTATGGACGCACTGCGCTGTCCCGACACCATGGGCCTGCAGCAGGGCCCCGCGGCACCCAGCACCGCCAGCACACGCCGACGCCTTCGGGAGAGGCTCCGCCGCGGCCCCTCGGGCCCGTGGGGAGGCCCCGGGGCCCCGCGAACCGAGGGCGGCGGCCCAACCCGCCCGGGCCGGGAGCCGCCGCGGCGCGCACCTGCTTGTTGGCCTCGTCGAAGAAGACGCAGTTGACGGGGTTGGCCTTCTCGAAGTGCACGGGCCGCGCGCACAGCGCCAGGTAGCAGCCGCACTCGCCGCCATCTCCTCCTCCCCCCTCTCCTCCTCCCGCCGGCGCCGCTTCCTCCCCCGGCGGCGCCTCGCGGCTCATGGCGGCGGCTCGCGGCGCCAACGGCCCCGGCGCACCCTCCCGGCCGCGCGGCCGCTTCCTGTTTACACTCCCCCTCACGTGACGCGAGGCCCGCCTGCCTTAAAGGCGCAGCGCGCCCACGCCAGCAGCGAAAAGGAGGCGGTGGTGCAGGGCTGTGAGGCTCCGCCCACGGGGGCGGGGTCATCGGAGGCCCCGCCCCTCTAGCTCTCCCCTCACCGGGCGACCCCACCCCGTCTGGCGGCAGCCATGAAGTGCACCGGAGTGGGGGCTTCAGCTCACCCTCTGCAAATCTCATTTCAAGAACAACATTTATTAAAAAGGAAGGGGGGTTGAAATACCGGGAAGGAATCTAGGATTTCAGTTTTGATTTGTGCTTGAGCTTGGTGAGTAAAATTCGCCATCTGAGGGGGTCTGCACGCTGGCGAACCAAGGCAGGGAGCGGTTAAAAACCTGGAGCGTAACTCAGAAAGCGCCCGAGAACATCGTTAGTTACATACCTGCTGACTGACCATTAGGTTCAGGAAGGGAAATAAAGGCAATCAAAACATCAAGAAGAAAAAAGACCCATTTTTCTTTGCCTTCTGTTCTACATGCTTTGGGGAAGGTTGGGCTGTATTGGACAACAGGAGCGCTCAGAGTTGCTGAGGGTGTCAGATACCTGTAGCACCTCCTATCAGCACCCTCTCCTGTCCTTTCCCTCACGTCCTTATTTTGGGCGACTGTTTCACTGAGGGATTAGGAGCACACTTAGGACTCCACAAGTCGTCAACTTCACTTACAAAGTCAGGGGTAAAAGCAAGATGATCGTCCAACTCAAAACTGGACCAAGAGAAAAAACCTCAAGGTTACTGACTGCTTACAGAGCACCCAACAAACCAGTCCTTCTTCTGTTATTATACCCCATGACTGTTGTCCCACCCCGCCCCAGTGGCTTAGCGTGGCACTGAGGATCAGTGACAGCCACTACAACGTAAAGAACCACACCAGGATGCCACCATAACATCTTCACTTTTTACTTCAGCACCCGTTCTCCAATTAATAAAAACAAAACCAAATCACTTCCACAGTACACTGGGAGAATGTCACACAGCACCACCATATTCCCCTTGATAGAGAGCAGCATCAGAAGCAACATCTGTCCGACTTTTCAAATTCTGAACTTCGTATTTCCAAACCACTCCACTGGATCAGCTCATCCTTAAATGTGCTGCAGAGAAACATTGCTAGGCTTCTAAAACTTAACAGAAGAGAAGACTGACATGAAGAGTAAAAGCATGAAAGAAAGAAACTGAGTTTTCTTTTTCTACCTGCAAACAAAAAGCTTCATTTAAAAGTAATTCTGATCAGTATTTAGTTTTCATAGCACACGAACGATTATATTCTAGGTGAATTGGTGCTCTACTCAGATTTTCAGTGGAGATGCAAAGTTACAGAGGGTTGGGTGGTTTTTTTTCCCGATTTGTACCAAGTTCTTTAGTTACTTGTATTTGAAGACTGAAGGTAACTGAACTCACTCTTTGTTATACGACTTGGATTTCCCAGCATGTCACCAAAGAAGCCCTCTGCTCGTTAAGATCTATTTCTTGTAATACCCAGTTGTACTTACTGAGATAGTGAGAGCCACACTCCCTGTACTTTAAATGAAAAGGTCCAGATTTTTCCATACAAAAAGACATTGTTTTGTTAATTTAACAGTTTTGTTATTACAGCACGGTTTGACTTCTCATTTTGCCCTGGGTGGAGAGGGCTGAGAGATCCATTGACACTGTTTCCACACACAATTTTTTAATTAGTTTTTCAAGTAGCAATAGGAGGAAAAAAGGAAGGGCTCTCCTAGTGTGCTTTCTCAATAAGTGATGTAAAGGACAATGAACTTATATAAAAACAAAACTAAAACATGGAAGCTCTGAATCATGCAAAATATGACCGCCTCAGCTACATTAGCCTAGTGGGAGCAGACAACTGGTGACGCTGCCAGGCTGTCCTCAGAGGAAGGGACGTTCCATTCTCACAGTGCCAGCTTGATGTGTGGGCTAAGTTAAAAAACAAAACAAACAAAACACAAAACCAAGGAGCCATCACCATATGCTCACTGTGTTTTCCATTTTGGCATTCCCAGTCAACCACTCTCCCTTGACACTGGTAGTTGACATTTACCACTGCACCAACATAGTCAGAAGCAGCAAGTCTGTGTTGTTGTTTTTAAGGCAGCTATACACCCAGTGCTATTCGTTATATATAGGTGGGTCTCCATCACTTGAGAACGTGGACACCTTCTTTCCATGGTTCTGCACGTGATCTTCATTCATCTTCTCCAAAGCCTCAATCTAGAGAGCCAAAAAATAAACTCATGTTGAAATCATGAGGCCATGCTTGTGCCAGGATCTTTCTATCTGGTATTACAAGGTATCTTTAGATGACTGGTGAGGTACATAAAACACTTCCACTTCATTGATGGTCACATATATGATGCAATATGCTTTGGAAACATGGCTTGAAACATCTGTTCTCAAAAGTTAATAAGAGGAATAGCAATCCTTCCTAGCTTCATACTATGTAACAACTGAAATGCAGGAGCTGCAGAGGAGACAGGCTGGTTGTTAAGACTTAGCTGGATTCCCTGAAGTACATAAGTGCCCCTTTCTCCACCTCTGACCATCTCTGCTGTAACTCAGCCCACCCACCAACACTAGAGAAATTCCAAGTGATATTAAGACAACAAATCCACTGTAATCATTGTCAATGTGATAGCAGAAAACAGTCATATTTAAACATTGTGTAATCACAGGAACACGGTACCGTAGTTTATTTCAACCTTCAGGTTATTATGTTTGGATTGCTTCCTCTTGTACTCCAGGGGAGGTAATTTTAGTCACTCAAGTCTACAGCCAAAGTTTTAAGTTGGACAGACTGCTCAGCTTCACCGACACGTAAACAGCAGTAAGTCTTTCCCATAAAACCCACAGGCAAAAAGGATGACAAAATCCCACACACCAAAGCTCACAACGCAGTTAGTGAGGCAACTGCTTATGCTGAGCTAGCAGAAACCTGCACCGTTATTAAGATTCAAGTAGAACTGTCATGTAGCCTTAATTTAATCAGTAGCTGTGGAATTATTGACAACTTGTGCCTGGAAGCAGGAGGCATCCCTTGAGGAGTTACAGTCAAAATTTGAAAATTGGAAGTGAAAGGTGACTGAAGATTCCTAGTCTATATCTAGACATATGAATTCATGCTAATCTAGAGTTAGGCTTGAAGATTGAAAATGCTAGCCTATAAACTTTGAGAAAATTGAAATCAAAACATTCAAAATAAGCAATAATTCATTATAAAACAATTTTCGTTTCTTCACATAACCTTTAACATATGTAAGGCAAGACAACGTGAGTTTTTAAATGAATAGAAATCACTAAACTTCCCTTAACACTGGAAAGGGCAATGATGCGCAACACGGGCCTTTTACACCTGGGAGCAGGGTGTCAGGAATAGGGTGGGAAGGTCTGTCAGAGTTTCTGAGAAGCGTTTGTATGAGGAATAATCAAGTTTTAAAAGAGATGCAAAATGATTGCTGAATCATCCAAACTTAACTTGGAAAGTTAAGGTACTGGTTAGCTAGTAGCCACTGCAAATTAAGATGTTAAAGACAAAGTCATACCTCTGCTAGGAAGTCTACTTCATTTTCAGCTGTAATATTTAAACCTGAGACAGCATTGAAGAGTTCACGCTCATTAAGTGCTTCTGCCACACCTCCTTTCTGGAAGAACTATGCAACATAAAAGGCACACATTAATCACCTTACTAGATAAAACAACACATTCTTTTTTTATTTTCTTCCCCACAAGACAACATATTCCTTTCCATCCCCCCCCTCCCCCCAAGTTACAATTAAAGTTTTTAGTCTAAGTTTTTGCTTTTGTTGACCTACAGGTACCAAAACCAAAGTTTTTAAGTCCACTCATCCTGTTTTATTCTTCCCCATTTCTGCCTTTCAGATAAGGACACCATCAGTATTAACTGCGTGCCAGAGTAATCTCGCGTGTACCTGGCCACAACAGTTTTGTGGAACTGTAATGATTGATTTTAATTAGTTCTGAATCTCACTGATGCTGTTTTATCTTAAAGACATTCATCACAAGGGATGACAGTCAGATGAAGGGGTCCTACCTGCGAAACATTCCTGCAGTCTCTGAACAAGAATTCGAGTCCATGAGGATGCGTTGGCTCCACAGACTGACTGACATCAATAAGCCACACCTGTAAGTGGAGTCAGCAATTCCCTTTGTAAGAACATTTCACATCAGACAAAATCTTTTCTTCCTGCACCATTAAAGATCCGCTCACCTTTCCATCATGCCAAAGCATGTTGTATTCACTCAGATCTGCATGGACCAGGTTGCACTCTTTATACAACCGTTGCATCATCTGCAAAGAACCAAATCAATGAACAAAACGTGCTACATCCCAAATACGTTTGCATATCTGTAACACGACAAAGCTGTTTCCCTCCCCACCCACACAATTTACATAATTTCTTCCAAACCTTCAAGAAAATTTCACAGGGAACTGCAGTTTTGGTAAACTGCCAGCAAGTGAAGCTTTTATCACCGAGCTAAGCTTTGGCAAGTCAGAAGAATCAGTGTGGTAAACTCACATCAGCTCTGCCAACAGAGCAAGGGCATTAGACAGATAAACATGTCCTGTAAATGCACCTGTCACTCTCACCCCTATCACACGGGGGAAAGAAGTCTCAGTTTTAGAATCCTGGTTAGTAGTGATGCCCTGTTCATTTGAAGCACGGTTGCGTTGCTCTGCTGCTCTCAAGATTTGACATGCAGATCGTTTGTAGTACCAAGCTGCTGTTGGGTTTTGTTTGCTTTTATGACTGTGGGAAGCTAATAGAGTGCAGACATGTAGCAGGTACATATCTGAATCAATTACAGTAGAACACAGGAATTAGAATATTCTATCACTCAATATTCTAATTCATTCTCTGATGTCTAGCCTAATTTTAAAAAAAAAAAAAGTGGGTGGGTTATTCACCAAAACACGATTAAACATCATAAATTAAGTCATCTGTAAGCCCAGAAAGACTTCAGAGAACTTCTAAACCAAATACTGCTTCTATAAAAGGAGGACTACTTATTCATGACTTCTCTACTGCAAAGTATCCTTTCTGTCACAAAGTTCCAGCACATCTTCTGCTCAGATTATTTTTATTATTTCTAGTGCTTCACTTTTTATTTGTTCTAAGTAACTCATTAAACAGCAGTAAAATGAGCCTTTGGACTCTATACTTGGAAATGGATGCAAGCATCCAGGAAAGTAAATAAATGCTGATTTGTCCTTCAAGTTATTCACCTAAAAGAAAATGCAACCCTGAATTTGAGCAGAGTTGTCTTACATTAAGAACTTGATAGTAGGCCTTTTTCATATCTTCACTATTAAGTTTTACATCCTTCAGTTTAGGTGCTGGGACTTGATCCTGGCCAATGAAAGACATAACCAAGATGTGTTTCTTAAGGATAACCACTTGAGGACAAGGAATTCCTGCATTTTGCATTCTGTGAATCAGAAAATAGATACTGATTAAGAAAAAAACAAAACAACAACAAAAAAAGAAACCTATAGTCTAGTTCCTGCTTGTTCATTTCCAAGCTGCGAGAGACTTGGACTCATAGGGTCATTTGAGTTGGAAGGACCTTTAAAGGCCATCTGGTCCAACTGCCCTGCAATGCACAGGGACACCTACAGCTGGATCAGGTTGCTCAGAGCCCCATCCAGCCTGACCTTGAACGTCTCCAGGGATGGGGCCTCCACCACCTCCCTGGGCAACCTGTTCCAGAGTAAAAAGGCCTAGAAATAGTCAAGATTGTTAACTGATTTTTTGCTTTGTTTTTTGACTGTTAATTGGTTTTCCTCCACATCTTCTGTATTTCACATTGGAAAACTCACACTTTGAAGTTGTAAGTGAGCCTAAATGCTAATGGAAAACTAATTATTTTTACACCTAGAAGCTGATAACTTCACAGGCTTATAAATTCTACTCCCAAACCCCTGAAGACGCTCAAAATTCATTGAACTGTAAGAAAACAGAGGCTTATTCAGTCTATGGCAAAATCAAACCTACACTTCTTGGCTTCCACCCAGACATAGTCTAACTTCCTAAAACAGAGAGTAAGAAACCAACAAGCATTTGACAATCATTATTATTTTTTTTTTTTCCTTTTTTTACCTTGTTAAGTTATGCATTTCTTTCTCAGCCCACATACGAATAATTTTCCGTGGATTCAATTTACTGAAGCGGTCTTTAAATCTGTAGTCATCCTTGATGTATTTGTCACGGTTTTTGAATTCATTGAGAGTTGTTTTAAACACTTTAATGGCACATTCTGGAGGTATAACTTTATCATCTTCAGTTGCACTTCTTGTGGAAAGAGTCAAGCATAGAATAAAATTAATTGTTCACATCCTTACAAGAAAATGCATGGTTGCTTTGTTGCTTTTTGAGGTTTGTTTTCTCTTTTTTAAAATGATGCAACATATAGTGATTTTTAACATGAGAGGAAAGGATTTGATTTTGTATCAAGTTTGATAGCCACTTCAAGTTAAGCTTCTAAGAGTTGTATGATTGCAGTTAAATATTGAATGCTTGAATTTTGATCGTATGCTGTTTATCAGAGAGGTTCCATCTCCCAACTTGTATTTTAATCAAGTATCATAGCTAATAATAGCTCTGTTAACAGATGTAACTACTTTAAGTGCACTACAAGTGAAAAAAATCCATGCATTAGAACAATAACAGTAACATAGAATCATA
Organism: Penelope pileata; assembly: GCA_013396635.1. Lineage (NCBI taxonomy): Eukaryota > Metazoa > Chordata > Aves > Galliformes > Cracidae > Penelope > Penelope pileata. Next base: position 398,727 of record WBMW01001267.1, on the reverse strand, counting down.
GAATGGTTCAGGTTGGAAGGGACCTTAGAGATCATCTTGTTCCAACCCCCCTGCCATGGGCAAGGACACCTCCCACCAGACCAGGTTGCCCAAAGCCCCATCCAGCCTGGCTTTGAACACTTCCAGGGAGGGGGCACCCACAGCTTCTCTGGGCAGCCTGTTCCAATGTACTGTGACAATGTTTTGTTAAGCACCTCAAAAGACACTGCCCTTTGAATAGTAAGAACACTCTTGAACACCATTCAAACACAGGTCAAATAAAGAACCAACCATCCTTCCTTTCTCCCCTCCTGACGTCTCTGAACAGGTCACCTGTATTTGGGTTTTATCAGTTCCTATTTCAAACTAGTGGTGTTTCAAAGCACTACAAACAATATTAATGCACAACAACTCTGAGCGTGGCAGTCTTTAAAACTGGAGACTTGCATGAGCTGCAAAGTGACCAGCATCCCAAGGTAACCATCTAGGTAACCCAAAAGTATGGAAAGACAATCTTCAGGTCACCCAAGATCATCACGATGGTCTAAGGTAGGTCAGTGGAAAGAGTGCTCCAGAATTTCAAAACTTCTTTTTTGTAAGAAAAAAATATGCTTTTTCACAGAAAACTGCAGTTAATTTCCCCTGCTCAAAGAAAGAGGGGATTTTAAAATTTTTATTTATTTAAAACTTCAAAGCTGACACCACTTGTTTTTCAGAATTTATCACTGTCTGCATACACACGAATCAAAAATTTAAGTCTCGGCAATGAAACAAATGCAGATTACTCAAATATGTTGTGGTTTCTCCTTTTTAGGCCATCTCTGACACTTAAGGCTACTGTAAGTACCAAACAACGTACTTACTTTCCTCCATATGCATGAAAAACAACAGATTCTTTCCCCGTGCTGATGCAGCCTGTGATGGTCTCCAGCGTCCCATTGCTGACCATCTTGTACAGAAGCAAACGTGTTTTAGGATCCACTGCTTTCTCCTACAGGTGAGAAATGAATGCCCAGATTATTAAAACCATCCTTTGCTTTTACAATGAGTCTGTAGCATTTATATACTCCAAGTCTCCAGCTGGGTGGAAAGAACAACATACTAAGAGAACTTTCTCCACTGACAGGGAAGAAAGTAAATACTCCCAGATACGCTGTCAGCTGTGTAACACCCAGTATTTTACCAACTCTGCACACAGTACAGACTGTTTTCAAAGAACCACAGAAGAGCTGCTCCAGCCCCATCACCACCATCTCAGCGGCCCTCTGCTGGACTCTGTCCATGTCTCTCTCATACTGTGGAGCCCAGAACTGGACCCAGCACTCCAGGTACAGCCTCACCAGCGCTGAGCAGAGGGGAAGGATCACCTCTCTTGACCTTGCCTCTTGACAAGGCAACAGCTTGCCTAAAGCAGCCCAGGATACCGTCAGCATTCTTTGCTGCAAGGGCACGCTGCTGGTTTATACATTCTTTCCTGCAGAGCTGCTTTCCATCTGGGTGGCCCCCAGCATGTCCTGGTGCTGTTCCACTCCAGGTGCAAGACGTGGCACTTCTCCTTGCTGAACTGTAGGAGATTTTTGCCTGCGCACCTCTCTAGGCTGTCAAGATCGCTCTGGGTGGCTGCATGGCCCACTGGTGAGGCAGCCACTCCCCCCAGTTTCACAATGTCTGTGAATTTACTGAGGATGCACTCTGTCCCATCATCCAACGGTTCAAATTATTCCTTAAGAGCACTTTCTACACAGTTTTCAAGAAGTCTTACAAATCTTTAACCCCAAACATTATATTCCTTTTGTATCAGCTACAGTGAATAAGAAGTAAAATATCCACGTCTGAAAGAGTTTGTAGCAGGAATTACCACAGGCACTGCTGTAAACTCCCCCACTAAGCATACCGAGCATATCTACTGACTTCCAAAATTAAGTAAAAATTTACGTGGCCACCTCGTCTTTCTGAAACTCGCAGAGAACAGATGTTTGGAGCTGCATGCTTCAGAGGATTCGTTCTCTAGATGATTTCTGTAATCTCTAAGTGGTTTATTCATTTTAGCAGAGTATGAGACACGTTTAGAGAGAAAAAGGAAACACTAGGAAGCTGATTGCTCACAATTTTGATATGGCTTTCACAGCAATGCAGCTCAAACAGAGCCAGACTTTTTCTAGCAGTAGCTGATACCATCTCCTTCAGAGGGGTTAACCTTCTGTCACCTGCTTTACTAAAAACGGTACGTTTCAAGGAATTAACAAAACAGTGTCCTACTGTTACAGAAGATAAAGATGATAAAGAGACTTAAAAAAACATACTGCGGTGGAGTGCTCCTTCTTTTCATGGAGCCTTGCACTTCGACGCTCCTCGGAGTAGGCGTGCTGCTTTAAGGCATTGAAGACTTGATTGGACAGCTTTAAGTCCATCCCAATTCCATCCCCAACTTGGAACTCTGGTGCAAACTGCAAGTAGAGATAACAGAAATTTAAGTATTGTTACTAGCAGACAACAAAGTTGGCATAAGCAGACATTTCTCATTCTCAGCTGCAAAAACCTAGGGCAGATCAGGACCTAAGTGACAACAATCCACAAAGTGAGTTTCACAATGTCAAAAACATGTTGCTCGAAGCTCAGAACTCAGAGTTCTGCCCAAATTGGTGTAAGATGACCTAACATCCTGTAAAACAGCACTTGCAGCATTTCCTTATTTGCAGCAGGAGTACCAGTTACATTAAAGAAAACAGAAAGCGCAGACTGTGGATAAGTAGATTGAAAAGCTGTATGTCAAGCCCCTGACTGAAAATAAGTTACTCAGATACGCAGACAAAATTAACACAAAAAAATAGGCATACTACACAGGAATAGCCTTGATGTTTTATTTGCCCATATTTCAAACTTGCTGATGGCTGGCATTTGAGAACACAGTTCTGCACAAATTCTTGAAATATATCATTATCAAACTACAAAAAAAAAAAAAAGGCAGGAGAGTAAATCAAACTGCCAATTTGAATAACTAAACCACATTGCCTTCATTTGACAAAAAAATAAAAATTCGGCATCATATGCAATAGCACAGACAGGAAACATTACTCCTTTAATTAAGTTATAGCATTCTGTTTTTTACATACAAAGTAAATTTTCCTAAGCTTTCACTTACGTTTTCCATTCGAGCAGTGTTCTTTCTTCCACATACCACTTCATCATGTTTAGTAGTAATGTCTTTTCCTTTTCCTATGAAGCCCTTTCTTGGCGTAACAGTAGGCTTATCTGCCAGCGTTAAATAAAACAATCAGTAAAATTTCACACTGAAGCAAACATAACCGATGCTCACAAAATTGTTTAGTGCTGCTACATACCTGCCCTGTAAGGGTCGTGCCGGGTGTCCTGCCAATCAACTTCATCCTCCGAGCTGTCACTGTCAAAGGGATGCACCTTCCGATAATTTTCAAAGGATATGGAAACTTGAGGAATGAAACAAATAAGCACATCTGTGATTATCCAGCATTTGCTGCTTCCTCCTCGCAGCTCGGTTGACTTAAACAGAATGCCACGAATATTTCCAAAGCAGAAACATTTCTTTAGGTGAAAATACCTTTGCTGTCTCCATTGAATTTCTTCTCTTCACGCCGAAGCTGCGCGTCGTACTCCCTGTCAAATTCCATCTGCAGCATCTGAGCTAGCATTAGGTCACTAGAAGTGTCAGCGTTTTCTCCGGTAATAAATGGTCCTTCGGCAACACTATGTAAAATGAAAAAGATAAAGCACAAAAACTAAACATGGTAATCTACATAGAAACATCGCTTTATACCATTCCACCACTCCGCACCAAAGTTCCAGTGCGGAGCTGCACAGAAACCAATGGATCTCAACTGCAACTACCCAAAATCTTTTTGCCACTCCTTTACACGGCAGATATTACTTCCATGTCTTGGTTTACCACTCTGTAAGTAGCACGAGGCTTGATTTTTAAGATGCCCCTTACGAAAGGGAAAGTAGTCATAACAGATAGAAATATATGGAGAGAAAATATAGAGACAATATATTTAAAAAAAAATAATCAGAGTTGTGTTATTCTGCTTCACAGAGAAGGCCAAAGGCAGAATTTGTATGAATTTAGAACTAGTAAGCTCTTGGTCCACGTCTAGAGTTTCCAAGTACTTGGAGAAGTGATACACATAACCCAACAGGTTTCAAACTGTCATTGTACAGACATGAAATCATCTAAAAGAGGAAAAATTACATTTCTGACAACTTTTCTCGAAACATAGCTTATGGACTGGCTCAAAGCAATCACAGCCAGGGGAATAAGATATCAAGAAAGGAGTGACGACAGAAGAGTCTCTAAGGAAGAGTTCTCTCTGAAAAAGCAGAGTTAGGAAACAGCAGCAAAGCACTTACTACGCTGCTCCACCACAAGCATGTTGCACAAAAGACGACAGATGACGGAGACTTACAGCTATGGAGATCACTAATCTAGGATTTAAACTTACGCAACCACTTCAGGAAAAGCAGCATTTTCTTCCTCCAGCTGCAGCTCTTTCGCCAGCTGCTCGCTCATCACGTCAGCAAGGGAACATGATATCGATGCAGTTTTAGGGGCTCCCCAGGGGCACTGTAAAGAAAAGTTTTATTTAAGTTGGCGACAGATGCCGGGGGTACCCCGTTAATCAGGGCAAGAAGCTACAGGTGGCTCTGCAACAAGCTGGTATAACCTCCTAAGAGCCTGTCTCCTCGAGACACTTAGGGAAGCGTGATGAACTCTAGCACGGGGCACCTCTCCAGGATTAACTCAGTAAGGTGTGACTGGAAGGATGTTGGTGGTCATTACTCCTTGTTGGTGGACAAGGAGGAAAAAAAGAAACCAGTTTCGCCACGCTCTAAAGACAGGAAAAAGCCTTCCCAGAAAGCCTGCTTGCACGTTTACACATGGTTCATTTAAAGCTTCCACTGGAACAGCAGGAGAGCGATGTTTTAGGCAGTACCCTGCCTCGTTTCTGGAGCCCTAAAAGGAAAACCACTGTGAAGATGCCTTCAGCAGCCCAGAACCACGCACCACGTCAGTTCTGCTTGCTGGGGAAAGAGTGGGGAAATCCAGGCAGGCCGTGACTCGCTGTCCCGATAACCCCACACCCCGCTCGGGCGAGAAGGGCCCGGTTTATCGGGGCGGACAGCAGCTCTCCGCCGAGCAGATAACCGCCGGCCGCAGCCACCCAGCCGTGCCCCGGCCTTAAGGCCCAGCGCTCGCTGCCACGCAGCCGCGGCCTCGTTTCGCCGGGGCCCTCCGCAGCTTCCCCTCAACCCCCCAGGAGCGGGGCGGAGGGAGGGAAGCCCCCAGCAGCCGCCCCGTCTCTCCCGGACCCCCGGCCGGCGCTCACCTTGCTCTGCCAGGCGGGGCCCGGCCCGGCGTCGGGGGCGGCGGCGACTCCTACCGGGTCCATCTGCGTGCGGAGGGGCGGGCGGGCGGCAGCGGGGTCTCGGCAGCGGCGGCGGCGAGGCTCTGAATGCGGAACCTTCCGGGTTCTGCCCCGTTCTCCCGTACCGTCGCCCGCCCACGGGCTCCCCATTGGCCGCCGGCCGGGGCGGGACACTGCTTTCCGGTGATGTCACCGGGGCGGCCATAGGGTCGGGGTGGGAGTGCGTGTGGTTGAGGAAGTAATCGCGAGATAATCGCGAGAAGGGAGGGGTAAAAAGGCGTAAGGGAACAGCTTTATGTGGTACCGGTCGTGTAACTGAACTCCCTGTGGATACAAAATGAATAGAGGTGCTTCATAGGTGACCCTACACCTGTTGCATCTCCGCTGTGAACGTTCACCTGGAAAATGGTGTGGTGACGGAGATGGTTTGGGGTTCAGGGGCATCATCCTGGCCCCTGCGTGCCGCCCGCCTCTGCTGGAGCCATGTGGCGGCCTCTGGAGCCCCACAGCTGGCTGCCTCCTGCAGCAGAGATGGGATGGGGTCCCACAGCCCCCTGGCATCCCCTGGCTGGAGCAGGGGACGTTCCCCGTGTGACCTCTGCAGGGCAGTCCCCTTGGGTGCCGCTTGCGTTGGCTCTCAGGCATGCAGGGATGGGTTGTTCTCAGCCAAAGTTCGTCTGATGTGTCACTGGTGAGCAGTGGTGACGTAAGGGGTTACAGTCTCTCAGGGCAATCTCTTCTGGTGCTCACTGCTGCACGAAGTCCTGCCTACTGCGGAACGAATGCACAGTTGTCCAGGAGCAGGAAAGGCACCAGACCCTAACTTCCAAACCAGGCCATGATTCCCAGTCAGGCCATGGCTCCTGAGCCAGGTCGTGCCTCCTGAGCCAGGCTGTGACTCCCAAACCAGGCTGTGACTCCTGAACCAGGCTGGTAGCTCCCAAACCAGGCCCTAAGTCCCGAACCAGGCCCCAACTCCTGCCTGCACGCAACCCACAGGCATCACGCAGACGTGTACCAGGGATGCATGAGGCAGGTCTGGTGATGCGGTAGCAGTGCGGTTCTTGTCCTCTCCAGCCCTGGCACTGACAGAAGGAGTCTTTCTTCCCCTCTGCAGAGCCTTCTGGAGGCTGCTGCCATGCCCCCTTCAAGCTCCTTTGGCTCAGCTTGTCAGCTAAATAAGCGAGCAGAATGTTGAAGCTGCACTGAGAAAATCTAGCACTCTAGCAGACAAACACTGATTAAGAAAACTTGTTTGGGTTCAAAAAAAACCCAACAACCCACATTAATAATGACTTAATATCCTATGTCTCTTTATTCAGTACTTAATTTTCAGTAATAAGTCTTTTTCACAATCCTCTGCAATGTAATACAGGATTCAAAGCAAATCCTCCTCAGGTAAATAGTACACAGTTGAGGCCTTGATCCCACGACCCCTTAAAGGAATGGATCAAACCTTGAACTGAGTTATATTAGGAAGAAACGTTCTGTAAACTCGCGTGTAAACAAAATCATTTGCCACACAGTCATATATCCTAAAAAAAATTAGTTAAAAATCTAGATAGAACAGAAACTTCCCTTCATTTTACTCAAAATGTCTCTAAAGCTGTTCAGCAGTTACTGAATGTATAACTCAGGTGAGTCAGGATAAACAACACAGGCAGAATTTTTTATCTTCGTTCTTTATCCTGCACTTTAGGGGGTTTACAAGAATTGAAACCTGCCTCCGCATTCTGCTCTAGGAAGAGACATCATCTTTGCCTGAGTCTCCCACTTTTAATGAGAAATACCGCAGGAAACATGAAGAGACATATCAATGTAATGTTTTGTATGAAAACTATACTCCTCTACATTAGGAAGTCAAAAGCATTCTTATCACATGCTTACATTAGTCTTCATAGATGCCAGTAAGTTTTTTTGTTCTTTCATAAAGCATTACAGGCTGAATTTATGGCACGATGCAAAGTATAATTTTGCCTGCTTCCTGATGTTCAGAGCTCTCTAACACAAGCTCTGCAAAGTGGAGATGCCGTACCACCTGCGCTGCCATTTTCTTTGCTTCCATTACATGGCCCAGGATGGACCAAACCTGTCAGCAGTAGAAATCAGATGTTGGTTTGGGGGCAGCTCCTTACAAATCACACAGGATTGATTCTCCTGGACCAAAGTGCTTGAACTTGTCTTGGTGCAGCTTCCAAACTCTGTCTGCTGACGTTGTCTTTTGAGGCTAAACGTAGCCGGTTAAGCAGGTTCACATTATGGCCTGGACTTGGCCTCTGCTCTCCCAGTTGGTTTCCGCTCTCCCTCCCCAATCTAGGCCACGCTCACCAGTTCCTTATTTGTGCTGCTTTATTCTATGCTCAAAAAATGGGGTGTACGTTTACAGAGAGAACTCTGCACTTTGCTTGCCTGAGCAAATTCAAGATGAGAACAGCACACTTGCTAGCACCTGGTCTGGCAAGAAGGAGGCTTCCTGCCTCGCAGTAACAGAACGCCCAGTGACGGTGACGAGGTAGGGCGCGTCTTCCCCTGCTTCTCTGCCTCCCTGCGATATTTATGGTTCACGCATCACCGCTCTGCATAAGCACTGCTGTGGAATCTAGTTGTTTACCCTTGGCTTCTATTCTCTTTATCTTTTTTTTTTCATTTTTTTTTCTCTTTTCCAGGGATGCTCGCTGAAATGAGCATATCCAAACAGCATTAAGTTAAGCAATAAAGGCTGCAGTTTCTGAAATGACTCTTCATCAAATTTCTTCAGTGGCTGAAGGCAGAGAACACACAGAAGTATCTCAGGTTGAGTTCCAAGCATTTGCTGATTGTATTTTACCATTAACTGTTTCTCAATCTGTTGAGCATACACGATGTTCAGATATTACAGCCAAAATTAAATGCAAAGGAAGCAATTTATGCCTGTTAAGATACACTGTGGATGTTATTTTTGTCAACAAAATGGCTGTTCTCTGTATTGTTTTCTTGAATGTGACCTGTGACTGAATGTACAATAAATATTTTTTGTTTTGTTTTACAATAAAAGAAGTCCTGAAAGATTTTTTTTCAGCTTTTCTTTACCAAAAAAACACCTCCAAAGGATTGATTTTTTACCACAGCAATGAGAAGTCTTTTTCCCTCTTTTTACTGGCAAGCCACTTGGATATTTAGAGAACCGGAAAGGAAAACTATGTTGCAAAGAAGTTTTTTGAGTATTTCATGTTTGTCAAATGTCTGCCTTAAATGCAGGCTCACAAAAAGTTTATTTTTTAAAGCATAGAAACGTGTTATCAAACATCCTTTAAATTATTGATGTTAATTTCCCTTGATGATGCTCTCAGTTACTTTCAGTCATCCCAGGGATGACTCAGTGGTACTTCCCACGGTACGTCCACCATCAAGGACGCCCAGAAGCAGACCGGAGCCCAGATGTGAAGGTCCCAGGAGGAGATGGTACGCCTGATGATGACAGACCTGTTAGGAGCAGCGGTCACTGAAACAAAAAGGGACAAGAAGAGCTGCCAAGTTGCCTCATGTTGGCCAAGATGCTTGGCCTAACTCTACTGGAGAGGATATTGGAAGGGCTTTGATGTAGGGCCTCTGTTTTAAAACTTGGAAGTAGTTTTCAATGGAATAGGGTTGAAAATAATCAGAATATGGACCTTTTGTTTGTCCCAGATGGTATGTGGGGTATGGGCATATATAGATATACCAACCCAGTTTAAAAAGCAGTTGTCAACTCTGATAGATGTAGGACAAAGCAGGGCAAGAATATGAAATTCAGTTGTCTGTAGCGTGTTGGTGTGCTCTTTTTGCCTCAGAAAGAAGTTTTGCTTTACATTTCACACAACACACTGGAAGTGTTTTCGTTAAAACAAAATACCATTGCACGCCCGTTCAGCTTCAGCTTTACCGCTACATTCCCGCACACAGATGGGCTGATGAATCCAGCAGCGTGCTGGGGCCCCAGCGGCCTGTCGGGCCCACACGCGGGCGGCCCCATCGCCCCTTTAAGCGCTCAGGAGGAGGCGCCCTCTGGAGCCGCCATGGCCGCCGCGGGCGGCGCGGGGCCGGGCGGGCGCTGGGGCTGCCGCGCGGCGGTGGGCGGGTGACCGATGTACCTGAAGCGGCCGGCGGGCGGGCTGGCCTTCTGCCTCTTCTACCTGGCGTCCTGCTTCACCAACAAGGTGAGCGCGGCGCTGCCCCGGGGGCGCGTGGAGGCTGGGCCGGTCCCGTCCCGTCCCGCGGCGGGGAGAGGAGCGCGGCCCGGCCCCGAGCCGCGGCGGAGATCCGGGCTGCGTGCGCTGCCGCGGCGTTCTGTGTGCTGCCGCGGGACGTAGATCGCAATGGCCGTGCCGTTAGGAGGGTGAGAGGGTGACAGCTTGTTGTTGGAGCTAATGGGGTGTTAGTTGGAGAGTCAGCCCTTGCTCTGCTCTGAAAGTGTCAGCGCAGTTGAATCGTAGAACTGTGCCATGTCCCGAGTTGGAAGGAACTCACAAGGATCACAGAATGACAGAATTGCAACTGGATGATGGAGTCCAGCTCCTGGCCCCACACAGGACCGCTCAAAAACCAAATCCTGTGTCTGAGAGCATTGTCCAAACACTCCTTAAGCTCCGGCAGCATGGGGCTGTGACTCTGGGCAGCCTGTTCCATGCCCACCACCCTCTGGGGAAGAACCTTTCCCTAACCCCCAGCCTGACCCTCCCCTGACACAGCTCCATGCCGTTCCCTCAGGCACTGTCACTGTCCTCAGAGAGCAGAGCTCAGCGCTGCCCCTCCGCTCCCCTCATGAGGAAGCTGTAGGCCGCCATGAGGCCTCCCCTCAGCCTCCTCTGCTCTGGGCTGAACACACCAAGGGGCCTCAGCTGCTCCTCGTACTCGTTGCCCTCCAGACCTCCACCACCTTCATAGCCCTCCTTCGGATGCTCTCTACTTGACTGAAAACACCTTGTTGCTAGGTATCCAGCAATCACTACATTCGCAATCATTCACAGCAGAAAATCTGCTAACTGGAACAGTAATACCAAGTAACCACAGGAAAAATCTCAAATAGTCAAAGCAGTGCAAGATTAGGCAAACACTATCTTCTACGGATCCTTGGACAGCTGAATTAACCTGCAAATTGAGGACAAGAAGTGTATTTTTTGCTGTGCTATTTAGTTGCCTGTTGGTATTGCTGAAAGATGCAAGTAAAAGGAGAGGTGGGCTGAAGATGACCACAATGTTACCAGCAGTGTATTACTTCAACTCTGTTTGAAATAGTTCATCTTGTGTGATGCAGGAGGTACAGTCCAATAGGAGGTACAGTCTGCCCGATTTATCAGTGTGTGTCTCTGTTTCTGATGTGGTTTTCTGAAAGAAAAGATGTTTTTGAAGTAAGCAGGACATGGATTTCCTGAGGTACAGCTAAAGAAATGCAGCAGGCATGTCAGAGATGAGACCGAAATCTCTGCTTGGCCTGCACCACTGGATTCTGTTCCAAGGTCTATCCATTATTAAGGATGCCCAGATGTAGACCGAAGTCCAGACATGAAACGAAGATCCCAGGAGAAGATAATATACCTTATTTGACAGATCTGTTAGGAGCAGTGGTTAGTGAAAGAGAAAAGGGCTAGAAGAGCTGCCATATTGCTGCGTGGGTTGGGAAAGATGCTTGGCCTAACTCCACTGGAGAAGAACTTGGAAGGACCTTGATGTAGGGCTGCTACTTCAAACTTGAAAGTAGCTTTAAATGGAAGAAGGCTGAAAATAGTCAAAGTATGGACCTTTTGGTTGTCCTGGATGGTTTGCAAGTGTTAGGGGGAGTGTAGACATGTGCAGGTATTACTACCCAAATTCAATATTCAAGTGTCAGCTCTGACAAGTATGCATGTAATGCAACTCTTTGCGAGTCAGCACAACTTGTCTCTGTGTGTATTGATGCAAACTCTCAGTGACACCCCCACTCCCACTACAAATGACCACGTGCAATGCTCGCCACATTTTTTTCAGCTTCTTCCACGTTCACTGGCAGCTTTGTGCTGGCTCTTGGAGGAAATGGCAGGTACCTTTCCTTTTCTTCCAGTCATGCTTCTCGGCAGAAATATTATCCACGTACTTTTTTACAGGAAGTTTTTGGATCCTGGTATCCATATGGAAAGGCATATGTATTTCTGCCTTACAGATACATATATATACATACACAGTGGGAAAAGGCACTATGGAGACCCTGTAAAGGAAAGGTACAACGGCTGCTTCCAGAGTTTATTACATCTCCAAAGGACTTTATGGACTACTTAATATTTTACACAAAGTTGTGTGAATGGTGTTAGGTCTGTATAAGTGAATTAATCAATTAAAATTGTCAATCTTAATTCATCCAAAGGTTGCCTCTGTGGTATGATATGATTTTAAAATGACAAGTTTTTGTATCTTTTTTGCTCCTGTACGTTCTTTTTCCATTCAGTGCAAGGCATGGAGTGTGCTCAGCTTGTGAAAGAGAACTCAGTAGGCATCCCTCTCTCCGTTGATCAGTGTGTCTGTTCCATACCTCATGTAATTCAGTGTCTGCTGCCTTCCACAGTGACTGGGGCAGCATCCAGCAGTTCTGGCACAGGAGGAGAAATTACAGAAAATGTTCAGACTGTCTCTTGTCTTTTTTTTTCTTTATTTTGGTAGAGGCTTCTTGTATGTTCTTGCTTCTGTGATTGCTTGTTAACATTATAACTCTGTTGATGTTTGATGTCCATTAATTTGGTATTTGTTTTCCAGTATGTCCTGTCTGTCCTGAAATTTACGTACCCTACCCTTTTTCAAGGGTAAGTATCATTTTAAGAATACAGTTGTTTGACAGATGTCTTCAGTCAGTAAATGTCTTACTATTCCATGCTGAAGCTGACTTTGGTACTTCATTTCATTACTGGCTTTTGCTGTCAGGAGAACGTACTTCATGGAGCCTGAGCAAAGCAGAAATCAATTTGTCTTGGTTAATTTTTAAACATCATGATGCTGATTTAATTAAGATACGTAGACCCCGTCATTTCTTGGTTCTCTGGAAGTTCTGTGCTTCAGCATAGAAAAGTATCAATTATAGTGCAGCCTGTCTCATTGGAAATGGCACTCACATGCAGATTTGGTGTGTTCTTTTCCAGTATGCTGATGGAAGCTGGCCTTTAACCCATCTTTGGGCATACACAAATACAGTGCTGCTTATTTTCATGCTCTTGTCGTAGCTGTGTACCATAGGTCCCTATTGTATCGTGATGGTTGTGATGAGAAATTGTATGTTTTGCCAAATATATATTGTCAGTGCTGTTAATTTGTGAGACGTAGTGAAATTCTGGCCTCTTACATTTCAGTCTTCTCCCATTTGTTCTTCTGAGATGCTGGTAAAATTTGTGGACACTGAGTATCTTTAATTCCTTTAATGTTGCTTAGCATGGCTTACAGTTTTGCCTGACTTGCAGCTCCAGAGCTGTAATTAACTCTAAGAATAATTCCCTTGGGAATTACTTCTTTGAGTGTACTCAGCTCTATTAAATATGCAGTGAGTGCTTGCTTCAGTTCTGTTACACACGTGCACACGCAGGGTCTCTTGGACAAGGCTTTTAGCATCTAGGGAGAGGGTTTTGTCTAATGTACATAAAATACAAGTGTGGTAAGTCAACGGTAAAAAAGCAAATGTTCAATGATAAGCAATTGCTTAATAGTATCTGTGTTACCACAGCTATTTCCTTTTTCTGTTATTTGGAAATGCATCTCGGCATCTTAGTAGCTCTGTTTTGTAAAGGTGGCCATTCCTTGAAAACTAAGCAACTCAGATGCACTTTTGTTTAGAGCTAAATTGGCTGAGTAAAGGAGCAGAAGACTGCTGTGCCCAATTCATGCTGTTACTGTTCACTGATGTTGCTTTTGTTCCCTGTGTAACCTGAGACTGTATTACATAGTGCTGAGGATCTGGAACTCTTAATAGCTTCAAGCTCAGATGACATGAAATTCTTCACAGAAAGTTGATGGGAATTCATCACTGGTTTGGAATAGAGCATGCTCAGCCCTGCAGCAAACAGGGGGCATCTGGCTTTCCAGCTCCTGTATGCCCCTCGTCTGAAAAACAGTGAACTGAGCTGTGGTAGTAGTGTTGAATGTTCCTCATGCCCTTAGGAATAGTGAGCTCACTCTTCTCTGTCCAGCTCTGTGTAGTGCTGCATATAGCAAATATTTATGCAAGTGTAAGAGAGATTTAAAATAATTGCTTAAATGCACAGCAATGACTGGGAATAATCAATAAACCCGTTTCTATACCTGTTACAGATGTTAATGTGATGTAACACTGTGGCACAGTATCTGTCTGAAACGTGCTACATGTTCTGGGGTTCTTACCTTAGAAACAGCTCCCCTAAAACCACTAGCCTGTAGAGGAAGGAATTATTATAAAGTTTAAAAAAATTCACTGTGCATCACTACTAATTTTAAACTGTCTGCAAGCATTGCTAAGGCCTCACATACTATTTCCACAGAACACTAAGGAATGCTTTTGCGATAGGATAAATGAGTAGATTGATAAGTCAGTTCAGAATGTGTGCAATTGTTTTATGCCTTTTAAATGGGAAAACCACAGGACTGTGGTTTATATGCAAAGTTAGCTGGCTGTAAGTTGTTTTTTTTTTCTCTAGAGGCTCTGAAGCAGAGGCTCGTGCAGCATAATGATTTGATTGTTGATGGTACTTCAACTGGTGCACGCTACGTGGCATCTGAGTTATAGGGAGCGTGTAATCTAGGCACAGCAGGAATAGCAATGAGAAGTCATAAAGCTAATGTCTGAAATTACCAACTACGTACTTCATCCTTGGGGCTTGTTAGTTCATTGAGCTGAAGTTAGTCTTTCAATCCTGAAATCGTATTTATTTGCTCTAACAGTAACAGTTTAAATATGAACAGATAATTATTCCTTGTCACAGTCCTTGCCTCACTTGCATCTTTAGGTTATCATGGCTGTAATACCACTGTGATTACTGTAAATATTTTGTTGGAAGAACCAATGAAATGAGGATTAGATAAAATAACTGAAGGAATCACAGTAGATGGTTCTTTATGAAACATTTGAAATACGAGGTGGAAGCACCAGAGTTCTAGAGAATTTGGAGGAACTGAAGGCCCACAAAACAAAAGATTTGAAGAGGAGTAGTGCCATCCCTGGTAACCTGTTTTGTTTCTGTTTCAGATGGCAGACATTAGTTGGTGGACTGCTGCTTCATGTCTCCTGGAAGTTGGGCTGGGTGGAGATAAACTTGTGCTCAAGGTACTGCGATATGAGGTTTTCAGTGTTTGCTAAATACTCACTGTTTTGTAGTTGAGTTTCAGCAGGGTTCAGTTGGCTTTGGAAGTCACTAACTTGCTAAAACATGAGATGGTGTGTGTGTCTGTATGTGTGTGTTCTGCCTCACAGGTGTAGGAGAGATCTTGTTTCAGCCTAATTCAATTATAGACATTCCTAGTTCAATTATACACGTTTCAACAAATTGCTAATACAGAGTGGATTTGATTTAACCTTCAAAAGATAACGAAAAAAGTGTAACTGTTAGAGAAACCTACAAGAATAATGTATCCAGTCATTTGTTTGCATCTCCTCCCTGGATTATCTAGAAGATACCATGAGAAAAACCTCAGTAATGCATTCATTGGCACTCCCTTCCCTAAAATCTCAGTGCAGTGCAGTCAGCAAATGTGATCTTCCCTCTTCTCCGTAAGAGGTGGGGCTCATAAACAAGAGTCATTCACCCTTCATGCATACATCTAGAATTCAGAAGTGCCCAACAAGAGTAGCTGGTGCTGTGCACAGGAGTGGAGTGGTGTAATAAGCAAACTCCAAATTCAAATGTTCTTTGTTGGATCAAGATCATCTGCTTGAACTGAATGTGACTACAATTTAGAGTTATGCAGAATACTGTACTGTGCTCAGAGAGATGCATTCTGTAGTATGTAACGTGGCATCTCCTCTACATTTCACAAAATTTTATGATTTAAAAGGTGTATGCCTACAGCAATTGTTGAGTCCCCATCACCAGAGATACTCAAAACTTTTCTGAATGATCTGAATAGTATGACTTAACTCCAAAGCTGGAGTATTGGGCTAGATGACTGTCACAATGCCCTTTTAATATAATTTTTATCAGTGATTTGTGTTAACAAGTGACAGCTGATGAATTTTCTGTTTGGGATTCAAGCAGTAGACTTGCAAAACTGAAGCTCCTCATCTAGAATGAAATCTCTATGTATGTATGTGAGAAGAACCAGGCGGGGTTCTGTTTTTGTGTGCATGCAGGTGACCACATCACCAATGAAACCTAAATGAGGTTGTAAATGGAAACAAAATTTAACTTCCTATCTTTTTTCTACAGAGTAGATAAAATGAAGCTATGAGGATCAAAGCTGTCATTGATTTTGGTAGAGGCAGGGTTGGTCTGCAAACTTTGTTTTAGTAACAGTTATTGGTACATATTGTTATCAGATTTATTCTTTTTATGCATATTTTGTCTTTACAGTGCAGCTGAAAGAACATAGGAATACAGCCATCAGTAATATTATTTTTAATTCAGTTTTTGATCACTAGATGAGAAATTACTTTTGCGTGAAAATAAAGAAGCTGAATAATTTTTCCACCTTGGAAAAGATACTTTCATTTTTCCATAACTTGGAAGACGTTAAAGAAAGTATTGCACAAGAACCATTTTCCACTGTTGAGCAGAATGTTTTTAGATGAGAAAACTGGTGTAAAGTTAGTGTTTTGAAGATTGAGACTTCAGGCCACTAGATGTCAGCATACTCTTGGGAAAGTGATTAAAAAAAGCTCTTGAGAAGGCTCTGTAGTAATTTTCTAGAACAGGCGGTCTGTATTAGCTGTGGACCGAATGACCAGAATTAATTGGTTGGCTGTAATTCAGATGAGTACTTAAGCATGAATTTAAATCTGTCTTTCTTCAGAAGGATTAAGTGAATGCTTTGTTGAAGTGGACTTTAAGCATAGATCTCTATTTAAAACAAACAAACCAACCAAAAAACCCATAGTATTTCAAAGCTTCTGCCTACTATCTCCTCTCAGACTCCTTCCTCCTGCAAAGATGTTTTCCCAGTGGTCTGAAGAAGGCTTTTTTTTTCTCTCTCTTACAGAATATTGATCTCTGGATCTAGCTTTGTTTTGGTGTACACATGGGATATTTAAGAATACTGTATCCAGTTCCCAGTCTTTTCATACTGGAAATAATAAACTGCTGCCCATCTGTGTATTTCCACAAAGCCTTGAGTTCTGTTTCTGTTCTGCAGACTGATCTCAGATACTTTCTGAGCTGGTTCAAGTTATACCAAAGTATTTCAAAAGAATTATTTTGTTACCTAGAGATCATCACCCTTTCTCTGAAGGATATGACCTAGTCGGGAATACTAGCTTCACAGTAAAGACCAAATAACAACAAGTCCTCAGTTCTGTTAAACGTATTTACAGTAATTGCTCTTTGGTGTGATAGATATCCTGCTTTTTATCTGCTTCTCTTCAGCACTGCCAACTGCAAGAGATTCTTACCACCATTTTTGTTTCTACAAGGTGAATTTTGCTGTTTGCAAAATTTGTGTCCAAAACAGGGGCTCAGTGGAGCAGAGAGGAATGTGTGTAACATCTACATAATGCTTCCAGTGCCGTGTTTTGCCACCCAGCTTCTGTGTAACCCTCGTAGGCACCTAAATCCTGTGTTATGGTTGGCATTTCTAGCGTTGAATTTTCCCCAGAGCTGAGC
This sequence comes from Penelope pileata, assembly GCA_013396635.1. NCBI lineage: Eukaryota > Metazoa > Chordata > Aves > Galliformes > Cracidae > Penelope > Penelope pileata. The sequence continues at coordinate 381,593 of WBMW01001267.1, read as the reverse complement.
AGCAGCTCAGAGCCTTGCTTAAACCAAAACTTCAAAGTATGGTTTCAGGGAAGCTACCCATTGACTGGGCTTTGGATCTAGCCCTACAACACAAATTCACCAGTTCTTTTACATTACTGAACTTGCCTGTTTTGCACGTACATCGCTGCATTGCCGACACGAGAAGCTGCTGTTTGGTTTGCACACAAGACAGATTGTTGGTGCTGACGCGTTCCATCAAACATCCATGCGTTCTTTTTCAGTCCTGAAATTCCCACTTGGCAGCATAAAATTCTCCTGTCACATCATGGGAAAAGCATCTGAAGTCCTTTTCCATTGCACTTCACAGTATTGCATTGGAAATGGAGACATATTTGGGATGCCTGGAATTTAGTGGTGGGGAACATGAAAGAGTGGTATTTTTATGCATTCAATGGAAATTCAGTTTTCATCGTGTGTTTCTTTCTTCTTCCCAGCCCTCCCTTCTCTTCTTCCCTTCCTCCTTTCTTCAATTTACTTCAGTTCCAGTTGGGTTGGGTTTTATTTTGAGTTGGGGTTTTATTTTGGTTGTGTGAACTCATTGGTAGGGAGGTATGACAGTTTTAGATTCTCATCTTCATGAAATTCCTGATGAAGTCAATAACCTTAAAAGACATAGGATTTCTACAAAAATCATGACAACTACTGAAAAAAATAGAGCAAAGCTCTTTGTCGGTAAAAGGATCTAAAGACCATTCTTTTGTTACTCTATGGTGTTTTTTTTTTTTTTTTGACCAAATGTCTTAGAAAATTATAGAAAGAAAGGGAACATGAAATACAGGGTGTTTTTTTTGTTTGCTTGTTTGTTTTTCCTTGTCTTAAAGTTAACAAAAATCCTTGGGTATGTTTTATCTTTGTTTAGACTGTTCTGTTTTCACCTTTATTTGTCCATTTATTTTTTTTTTTTGCAGTTCATGAAATGTTGTGATGTAGTGGTACCTATGATTGCATTTTGACTCTTACATGCCAATTAGAAGCATAATCCAAGTTAACGAACTGCAAATACTTTGGCTTCCTCTTAAAAATCAGAATTACACACTAACACTCTCTTGACTTTAGTTCAAGGCTTAGGAAGAGTGGATGAGGGCAGCAGAGTCTTCAGTCCTGGGAAGCCTCTGATTTATTCCTTTATATCTCTGTCGCTCCTTTCCTCCCTTGCTTAAATTCTTACATTATTCTCTGTGAAGTTTACCACCTGCGTGAACCTTTTTATTGCATAAAGCACCGAGATCAAAAAAAGGAAAAGTGCAAATTCCAATGCCCCTTCTCAAAACTGAAACCCGACCCGACTGCCATACCCAAGGTTTAAAAAAGAAAAAAAAAATGCCACTCTAACACCCCAAACAAGATCAATCTGCAATGACTTAATTCCTCCATTAATTGTCAAACTGCCTCTAGGAGTTTGGCTTAGTCAAAGGAGTATCATTAGGAAATCTCAAGAGACAGGCTCCCACAGAGACAATCTGATCCTTAGGAAGAATCTCTTTGTAAATCTGGCTGCGAAATGAATGTGTGGGTGGGCAAGGGTATTTGTACATAGCAAAAATGTGCGCTGTCTGTGCGAGTGCGCCATTTTATGCCTTCGTTTGTCAGATTTTCTTCTTTTTACAGTGCATGAAGGAAATTCTTGACATGAAATTTCTCTCCCTTAAAACCAATAGGAGTAATTGCTACGAAAGATACAATTTTTGAGGGAGAGTAGCCAGAGTAAGAGTAACAGAAAGGAACTAGCAGAAATGTTGTCTGTCTGGGATTAGATGAAGCAGTTCATTTCTGCCTCAGAGACTTCTTCAGTAAGTGGGAGGAATATTGAACAATCAGATGATGAATTTATTATGCACACTCTTGTGTATATGTACATAGGTACATATGTTATATTCCTTGCAAGCAACTGTTACTGACTGCATGTTAACAGAATGTAGTGAACTAATGAGATTTTAATTGTTTTCACAGATCTGAAATCCTGTCATGGCTTCCTGCCTCCGTACTTTTTGTGGGCATTATTTATGCTGGCTCTAGGGCACTATCCAGATTGGTAAGAAATGCACAAGTAGAAGAAGTCATAGAATCACAGAATGGTTCAGGTTGGAAGGGACCTTAGAGATCATCTTGTTCCAGCCCCCCTGCCATGGGCAAGGACACCTCCCACTAGACCAGGTTGCCCAGAGCCCCATCCAGCCTGGCTTTGAACACTTCCAGGGAGCGGGTATCCACAGCTTCTCTGGGCAGCCTGTTCCAATGTCTCATCACCCTCACAGTGAAGAATTTCCTCCTTATATCTAGTCTAAATCTACCCTCTTTCAGTTTATAACCGTTACCCCTTGTCCTGTCATTACCTATCAGTTCTTTATTGCCTCTACTTTATAAACAGAGAATGTTCCCTTCATACAAGGGGTTAATGCTGTTCCTGGGGTGGGGGGAAAAGAAAGGAGGAGGGGTTCAAATAATAGTCTGTTAACAGTGTTAGAGCAGGAGTCTAGGCCTGTTAATTGTAAAGTAGTAACAAAAAGCACAAAACACCTTCAGCTTCCTTGATCTCTGTGGCATTCTGAAGACCTCAGCATCTCTCCACAATACTCAGTTTTGCAGACAGATCCTCAGTGGTCTGAATTGTGCAAGTAGGGAAGAAGCTAATGAAGTTACTGGCTGTAGCTTTGCAAAAGGGTGAAAGGGATACAGTTCTGTGGGAAATCCTTCCAGGAAAATGATGAAAACTGTTTTTGTGAGAGGCTTTGATGCTTTATAGGGTTTGAGAAAATAAATTGAAAGTTGAGAAGAGATGATGGAAGGGTTCATCGGGTTTAGGAGCCATTTGAACCACAACAACCTACCAAATGTTTACTGAGGAGATGTCAAATCTGCCTTCATTAAAGTTGAATGCCGTTTACTTAAGTGAGCCATTGTTTCTCAAAAAATAAAAATAAAAAAATAAATGAAAACACAAATATTTTTAAGTAAATTGGATACATGAATTTTTAAAAATGATTTTACTGCTATTACTGTCTGCGAGTCCAGATTCTGCACTAGTTCCCTTTTGTATTTTGTCACTGCATCTTAGTTTAATTCCAGAGTTAGCTCGCTCCTACCAATTCCTAAACCCCAGGAAGGATCAAAAGGGGATTTTTAGTCAAGACCCTTCTTGTGATGATCCCTTGAACATTGCAGTGGAGAGGTAGGGCAGAAAATGACATGTGGTCTCTGTTGTCTCAAGTAAGGCTGAGGGCCTCATCTTACACCTCAGTGATCTTCGGGAAAGTATGGCCACATGCTTGGAAGCCACGTGTCTTCAGATTAGCTCTGTCTCACAATGGTTGCATTTACTTCCTCCTGGTTCCTTGTCAAAGCAAGTTCCATGGGGCTTCCCTGGTGTAAACTCAGCTAAGATCTCTAAGGAAAGAGTTGTCTGGAAACAGCAATAAAGCCTTGGCAGCAGCATCTTTTCTGTCTGCTCACCTGGGAGTTGGAGAAGGTATGAATCACATCCTCCTTCACTATTTCTTCTTTCTGGGTCCCGTAAATTACCGTGTTTCCCAGCCTTCCCTACTCTGTGGTCATTCAAGAGTAAGATGTACTGGAGTGGCATAGGGCCTGTGAATAGTTTTTGGTTTGGATCCCAAACTTTTCTTGAGGAGCATCTCCCATTTCTGCATGGATTTTTGTTGTTTGTGGATGGGAATTTTGATGGCTAATTCTGTGGCCATCTTAGGAGGAGGGATTAAAGGACAAGTAGTCTTAGGCCATAGCTTTGGTGTAATGCTGAGCCCAAATTCAAACCTACATACAAGCTTTATTTTCAGTAACTTTGCTAACAACAATTTTACGACACAGTGAGAAGGAAAATGGACCCTCCCAGTCCTTGTACCTGAAATGGCTCCCTTCACAAGTGTACTTGAATTAATCAAGTTTGTTTCAAAAGCAGAAATTATGTGAACTTTTTTGATGGAAATCAGGGATGCTCACTTTCAAACAGCCCTCTGTAGTGGCAGGACTATAAACTTCTTTTCCATTTGTGCCTCTCCCAAGAGACATTGGCAGTCTCTCCTGCCCAGGAGTTCAGGGCTGGGGCTGGAGGAGTGCAGCTTAGCTCTGGACTGTGATGCATTAGCCAAAGTATGCAGAGCTGCAAGGGGAGGTTTGTACAGAGTCTATTCACCCTGCCTGCCTGCCCAGCCAGTAAACCTTTCTTTTTTTTTTTCTTTTTTTTTTTTTTTGGGAGCATTAAGCCCACTCACAAATTTAAGAAATAGTCACATCAAAGACGATAGACATATGGAGAAGGTTAACAGGGCTAGGCAAACTGGAGCCATTGTTGGCTCTAAAACACATTTGGAAGAGCCAAAAGCAGAGGAGAGGAAAGAAAAGCCGTCAAATTGGCTTCACAAGAGGAAGAATGTAAATTTTGCTGTCAGCTTGCCTTGTTTACAGTTATTTCTAGTATTTTTTATTGTGTCAGGCTCAGGATGCTTATGCTAGATACTTCTGTTTTATTGCACTTAGTTGTCCAGCAACAAGGTTGAGAATTGGTTTTCAGAACTGATAAAGCAAGAGCTGACAACTTCATGCCAGTTGTGTTTGTGTGATTTTCATTCCCTACTAATTTAGAGGTGTTAAGAGTTATCTTGGTGAAACTGTTGTATTTATGGATCCACCCTAGTTGTTACTATGGCTTAAAATGTTTAATTAGTGATGCTTATCCTGCTTTACAGGAAAGAAAAGAAAAATCCAGAAAATCTGATTACCAAGTCAAGTCAAAGAGGTGTTTGCTACCTGATAGTTAGAAGGCATGGACGTCAGGGAGAAATTAACTCATTCTCTACTCATGTGATTTAAATACTATCCATAAGCAGGGAAACACTGCTTCCTAAAACTGCCTTAGCCTTTAGGTTATCTTAATCGGAGCAAATAATTGCTTCTGTTTTGACTGAGAGACCAAGGATCTGATTTGGGGGATGTGTTGTGAACCACTAATTTGAGTTGGTTTTGCCTGGAGCGATGAGCGTTTTATTCATTATCATCATCACTGGAGTTTGTTTCTTAATTATTTCATATTGGGATTATGTCCAGATGCCTCACTGGGTGTAATTTCAACATCACTTTTGTGTGAACTATTATTACATTTCTACCTTAATTTCTGGCAGCTCTTCCTAGCAGTAACCAAAAGCAATCACCTAAAATCATCTTACCCGTAATTCTGTTGCTAGGAGTAACACTGTATTCTTAGTACCAGCAGACAGAGATGGGAAAATAATGAGAACAGTTTACTGTGGAGGTTGGAGATATGTGAACAGAGAGGCAAAGCCAGAGGCAGAAACCTGAGGCAAATCTCACAATGGTAGCTCTGTATAGACATATGGACAGGGCACTCAGAAGTGGTACTTAAATATATGTGTGCCTTGTAATTATGATTGTGCTCTTAGAATGGGTATAAATCCCTTTAGGAGATGTGCTATGGGTTTACAGTTTAAAAACAAGCAAAATAACACAAAAACATGGGAGAGCTAGCCCTAACAGGAGCACCCCTTCCTATGTCTGTGACTGTTCTGAGTTGATTACTGGCATTTTTGTTCTCTTTTGATGGCAGCCAATTCCAGTGTTCCTCACAGTACACAACGCAGCAGAAGTCATAACCTGTGGCTTCCAGAAGTTTGTGCAGAAAGAGGTAATTTTGCCTATTAACTGATACACTCAAGGCCCTGCTGTGATATAACTGCCCTATAACAAGACATCTATTTTTTTTTTTTAATATACAGGCATTAATGCTGTGTGGTTTTTCAGTGTCACTGTGATAGCAAGTCACTAATGAGTCCCAGAGAGAGATATGCTGTTGACAATTATCTGTATCGATGTTTTCTTTTTCCCTTTAGTTGATGAAAGACTGCAAGTGCATATTGATGATTTGATCCACATTTTTAAGACTGGGTTAGTCCAGTTTGTTTATTCCTTTTGAGAATTAACATCTCCTCTCTCTCATGCCTTAAGTTAGAATTTCATCACTTGAGCTGAGGGGGAGGACTGGGTCCTTAGATCTAACCAGGATCATATATCTAGTATTCAATGTATCATGTGTTAGTAGATAGATCACCTCTCCATATGAAATGTTGGAAGAACAACGCATTTTTGGTTTTGCAAACTGTTGAAATGAGAAGTAATGTTCCTGCTTACTTTAGTAAGATCTCAGTTTGCTTCTCTTCAGCTACTCTGGAGATTCTTCTTTTTAGGCTATGAAATGGTTTTCTAATTGTCTGACCAGAGAGCTGCTGCGTGAGGTAGCGCTGAGAAATCACAAAATCGTTTCTGCAGTGGTCCATGGCTTATACTGGAAGGGATCTTACATTCATTACCTCTGTGGTGTATATAGAAGACAAATAAAAGGCCAATGTTTGGTGCTCATGACAAACTGAAGAACCAATGTTAAGATAAGGGACAGAGCAGTGTGTACCTTGGCATGTCTGCAGTGTTGTCCCTGCCAAAGTGCTTTATTTTTTTCATTCTAGCTCACAAACTTTTATGTTTCCTCTCTTTGAAGATGAAAGCATGATGAGGAAGGATAATGCAAACACAGGTCTAGGAATCTTCTGGGGAATCATTTTGGACCAGAAGATTGGGAAACTCATGCATTTAGACCAAGAGTGATTTGGTTGGAGTAGTACCTAATTAATTAAGGATAATCAATACATCAATATTTGAGTCCCTACAATACACAGTTTTGGTATACTTCAAGATGAGTATGAGGACCAGATATAATGTTCATGTCTATTTTTTAGGTTCACTTGCTGGTAAATAACCTGAAAATATAAAACAGTTGGAGTAGGTTAATCTGTAATCCTTGTGTTTTTTTTTTTTTTTTCCCAAATTAAATTTGCTAATCAGTGCTCAAACTTAATGGGCTGTTGAGTGTTGTTCACTGGATTTTTAATGTGTTTGGTGCAGTAAGATCAGCTGTGATTACTTTCCTGTTTTGGAAGGAATAAACACTCTTTCACCATTAAAAAATAAATAAAAAAAATAATCTGTTCTCTTTTACAGCAGACCTCTCATCTGAAAGTCTGTAGGTAAGTTTTAAAAACTGCTCAGATTCAGTTTCAGTCTTTTTTTGGCTCCAGTTTCTGTATTTGCTTCAGATAGTAGCACACCAAAACAATGAAGAATTTAAGACACGTTCCCGTGGGCGGTGAGCGTAAATTGCAACATAGAAGTAATCAAATATTTTAAAAATGTATTTTCTTTTTTTTAAAACCATTGCTTAAATAGATACATTTTTTTCCTCCTTATTAAAGTAAAAATAGCCAGAAGGCTGGCCTTCCTGAATAACAAAGCAGTGCTTGTAAGAATGTTTCTGAAAGGGAGATGGAACTCACGTTTGATGTTTCAGTGGATAACCTTAAGCAGTAAGAGAAAGATAATGGATGAAAATAGCTAAAAATGCCTTTCCCAGGGAGGGAAGAAGAAGTGGGTGACATCATATTAAGCTACATGACCTTACCAATCTTGGTTGGTCCTAATTGTTTTGGCTACAAAAAAGAGATGGTAAGAAACAGAACCATCCATCTGTGTCTTAGAAGTTCCATTCTTCCCACTCATCCCCTTGAAGAATGTGTATTTCCTGTCCTCCACGTGTTTTAATCTTTTAGTTGTACTTAGACTGGACAATGTTGGTTTATTTTTCAGTGTGTTTGGAGGCCCTGTCTTCCAACTTCCTCCTTGTTTCCATTATCTGGCTTACTGTGGCCTTGTTTTCACTACTGGATTATCATCAAGGATACCAGTCGGGTTTTTTGTTGTTGTTGTTGCTTTTTATCTTCTTTATTCTATCTTCTTCTTACGTGTCCCTGGAGAACAGGAAAATGATCCATAAAAGCAAATATTTGCTATTATTAATACTGTCACTCCATAGAAGTTCTACATTTATGTATTCTGTGTAGCTGTGGAAATACTGACTCCGCTACAGTTCAAGATTTTGTTTGGTCCACCTTGGTGGACTAGGGAAGGACTTGTGCTGTCCTTTGGCCATTTCTGCCATACTGCTGCTCACTCCCACTTTACTTTTTGTTCTGGAGTTAACAGCATAACCTTTAATGGAGCCACCACTGCTGAAATTGTTGTAATATGCAGTGCACCTACATGACAGAACTTTTCGGTAGATGTTCATGGCTAGAAATGGGTTGGTTTTTGCTTTCTGAAATAACCTGAGCCAGATGACAAGTGAAGAATGATATTCTCTACAAAATTTTTTTTTCCAGCACTGCTGAGATGTTTTCTGCTGCTTTTCTTCTTATGCAGCTTTGCTCTGTGTCAGTTAGGAAGAATGCCTGATGTAAAACTTAATTTTGGTGGCAGAAATTACTTTCTAAATACATGGAATAAAAGCAAAGCAAACAAAGTATCAGTGTAAAGCTGAGTGGAAGTGTCCATATTTCACAGGGAGTACAATTCCAGGTTACAAGCTTTTGCTCTTGTTTTTTCTCTTGCCCACAGTGTGCTGTTCCTCCTGGTAGCAGCAGTGTGCCTTCCTTTTTGTGACACACAGGTGAGTTCTGTTTTGTGAAGCAGCTCTAGTTTGACCTTTATATATTTTTAGCAAATAAGAGATTCAGCTTTTACTTCCAAGCTAGGACAGGATTCCTGCAAAAGAATTGTAAATGTGGCTTATTTTATGTGTTACAATCTTGCTGTTTTAATGTGTTGCATCCTGGTAAAGCCTCTGACCAGTCCAGACATAGAGCTTTTCAGTGAAGCCAATGGTTGGGGATACCATGGTATAGCTTCTTACAGGGCTCTAAGCAAATGCCATAGGTTTGAATTTGTTGCAACTTCTTCAAATGGTTTCCTGTATTAGTTTTGTACTCACTCTACGTGCTCTTTGTAGCCACTGGAGAAAGAAAAGGGATACCTCTAGATTGAGAGTATCTCAGTCCACCATGGATCTATTCCTTGGAAGTGCCTGTCTTTCCCTTTTGGAGGCTTAAGAAGGCTGCTTCTTTGATTTAGAGTCTTTAGTTCATACTTGAAGATAGGTGGGAAGAATCTGGATCTTTGGGGTGTATCCGATCAAATGTAGACATCCACAGTATTGAACCTGAGCTACCTCCGTTCATGGTCCACAGTGCAGAGTAGGAACTTGTGGTGTATAATTCATCTTCCTTGAAAGCAGACATGCTTGTTTTTCTCCATTTGTTGGGAAGAGAGCCTGCCTTGCTCTGAGCATTCTTTTGGATACTCTGCAGTTAGTGAGAGCCTCGGGGAGACAGACTGCTTGGCTGCTGTAGGAGCTGCTAGGGGAAAGGGAGCAAGGAAACACCACTTCCAAGACCTTAGTGGTGTTCCTCTGATCCACTTGTCCCTCCCTGTCTTCCTATCCATATATACAGGTGGAGTCAAAAGTTAACTTTTCTGCTGAGTGAAAAATGAGTACAAGAGTAGACAGGCTGTGGTCCGTAGTCTCAGGTCATCTAAAATGGAGTCTGTATCTGAAAGAAATAGAGTTGTCCTCACCAGGGCTGAGAACCTGGGTAACACAGGCTAAAAGATACTTGGGATGTGCCAAATCTCTAAGGGGAATAGGAAAAATGTCTCCAGCCTTCCTTAGTCTTCCCTTGATTTGTACTGTAGCTCCCATTGTGCTTGCTTTATGAAGCTAATTGCAGGGAAATAGCAATACTTATGTTTACATGAACATACATTTATTTATTTGATGTTCTTTATTGCAGTTTGATCCAAATGGTTATTTGTGGGCTCTCATTCACTTGATCTGTGTTGGTAAGTCATCTTTTTTTGAAGGAAGAGTGAATGTGTTGGAGAAGCAAATCAGCTTTATTATGGAGTTTTTGACATTTAAAGATTCTGATGTAAGCAACATCTGAAAATAAAAAAGACGGTCAGCAAAGATAAGAAAGTATATTCCTTTCATGGCCCTTATGTTGAAAACAACAACAGAATATACTAGTTACTGCAGTCAGTTAATTGTAGATAGGAAAATACACATAACAGTTTTAATCAACACTAAGCTTTTCTGGGAGTTTTTAATAGTTGCCCAATGCCAGACGCTGTTCCTCTCTGGAGGGAAGAAGAAACATGAAGAGCTGGAACTTCTTGGCACACACAGATTTTATTTAAAAACTGACAAAAAGTATTTTAAAATAGTATGGAATATGCTTCCAGAAGAAGGGTGTTGAAATGTTGGGGTTTTTGATGCAATCATATGCATCTTAAAATAAGTTAATTAATTAACAATGTGTTGCATGACCTGTAGGGTTTTTGTGTTTTTCTTTTGTCTCTTCAGATTAAACATTGATTTGGATAAATCTTAATTCATCCCTTGAAAACTACAAACAAACCCAAAAAGAATCTGAAAAAAAAGCTGAGTAGCAACGTTTAACTTGGAGATTTGCGTATTTTGGGACATTAAGCTAGATAGTAAGGGATTTGTATTTGGTTTTTAGGTCTCCTGTAGACTGAGTGACTCATTTGTATGTTAAGTCTTGTCTGCAAATTAGGGATGATTCCTTCTTTATTTTGTCTATTCGTACTGTAAAATTTGCAGGTCAGAGGTTACGTGTTTATATTTTATTTGTTTATATACTATTTGTGTCTAGGGAGATCTAGAGATCGCATGCTAAAATGTTGTTAATAAACAAGTAAGAAGTAGTTTTAGTATTTTTTTTTTCCTTTAGGAAATGTTGTAAACATCTGCTCATTTAGATAAAACAAAAATCTAAGGATTTGTCACTTCAAAAACTTCTTTGCTGTAGCTAGTGGTGAGCTGAGCCGAGACATCTCCATCGAAAAGCATTGCTAAGCCAGAGGTGGAGCGCTGCTTAGAGGCTTCAGGAGCCCTCTTCTGTGTTGTTGAAATATGTGGGAATTGTCAGCATATTGCTTATGCTCAAAATATAGCTTCTTTCTGTTTTGCTTATTTCTGAGAGAAAGCTGTTAATATAACTATTAATGTTTTTTATGGAATTACATTTCCTATCGACTAACATGAAGATGCAAAGAAAGGGTGAACAGGTGAAGTGACTTAGCACACAGTTAAAGAAGATAGCATTGGAGAAAGGATATATTTTACCTTTAGGGTCTAAAATAGTAGAGCCTGAAGTTGTATTGTTCCTTCCTTGAACACCTGAAGTCTTTTCCAAAATAGAAATGGGAGCTGACTGAAAAGTGAGTAGGTAAAGAGTGCAAAGAGCCTGGAGACCCTAGAGCTGAGAGAACCACAAACAGCAAAGATAGCTCAGAGCTGATAGCTATGTAGATAAACATACTGAAGTTACCCAGAAAAAGAAGTGAGCCGAAGAACCCATTCTTACAGCACTTTTCCTTATATATTTGCACACGCGTGTGCATTCCCCTCCTGTTCTTTTTTAGTTATCATGAGCTAGGAGCCTTCTCCCCTTCAAAAGGGCTGGCAGAAACACATAGCATGACAGTAATGTCAGATGACAACACTTTGGAAACCATTAATTTGAAGCAATAGGTTGATTTTACTCATGGTTTAGGCGTCCTTTGTGCCATGTTGCTAACTGTAGTTCCGAGGGGTTCCATGTCTGTCAGTACCATGACCAAATGAGCTGTTGTTTGTCAGAATGATTGCATGTTACAGTAATTATACGCCATTTCAATTACAGGGGCTTACAAAGTATTTCACAAGTTATGGAAACCTAGTTCTTTAAGGTAATGTGTTTTCATGCTCTTTTAAAAAGAAAGAGATTGCTATCAGAGAGGATTGATGTATGTGGCAATGAGGTAAACTGTAGGGATCTCTGCTTTGTCTGGGTGAACTAGATCACTCTCAGTTAATCATTAATGACTTTTGTTACAAGAAGAGCCATGCTGTTGGTAATCCTAACAATACCATGTGGTTATTGATATTTGTGCTGCTAACACAAACACTGAATTGGTTTTAAGCACCACATTATCAAAGGATGATGACTTCATCCTGGAAAAAGATCCTGTAATTACTGGCACTGGCATTAGGAGGAAATGTTAGTTTGTGTCAGCCTTGAAGCTGCATGGTTTGAACGTGTCAGTATCTCCCTTTGCGAAACAGTCTCAAAAGTGTTTAACAGCTGGTGAGTTGCCACAGGATGTCAATGTCTGAGTAACCTGAAAACCTTGATTCCTCGCCCTGATCCCAGGTGCACTCCAGGACTTCAGCCACACAGCAGCTGCTGTGACAGGAGGTGTACTGTCCATATGACACGTTCATGGTGTCTGCAGTTGTCTGTATGGGGATGGATTTGTTGCCACTGCATGTTATGTACATATATGTAACGTGTATGTAGAGGCTCATGTATTTCAAAATAATTGGCTATCTTTGTTTAAATTTTAGTCAGACTCACCATACCTTTACTTTCAATGGGACTTGAATTGACTTAGGAGCAATGGAAATAGTGTGCAAATGCTGTGTAAATTAATATGCTGATAAACTACTAGTATTAGAGTTTAAAATATATATATAAATTATATAAGCATGCTACATATTTATAACGTGTCATATGTAATACAGATAAGTTGTACTGTTACAGTGTTACAATATTACTTAATATAGTGATCTATTTATATCAACTGAACTGAAAGAGCACCTTTTTTTTTCCCTCTTCTCTCCCAGTGACTTGGACCAACAGTACATCAACTATGTATTCAGGTAAAATGAATAAGCCGTTGATACACCATGGCTGGTTTTATTTAGCATATGTTTTCAATTTCAACCATGTCTTGTTTAGGAAGCTCATAGCTACCACTACTTAAATATATTTATTTAGCAAGACATTCACTGAAAAAACATGGCTTAGCAGCTGCATGATTTTGGCTGTGGTTGTAGGTGGACATGCCAATATACACCTGGGGAGGTAACGAGGTGTTAATTATGAATTTTTAATCACCATGTGCAAAAGTGATCTTTCTTTTCCAGAAATAATATTTACAGAGAAACTCCCTGGCAAAACCTCCGCCACAGAAAATCAAACTTGTACCAAATTGCCAGAGGGGGAGGCAGTGATTGTAAAAGCACCACGTGCAAAGAACATGAGCAGTAACTGATTGTTGAGAGGGCTGTTAGTGGGATTGAGTAATTCAGACCTTTAGATGTTTTTCCGATTTGGAGATACAAAACTGGCTTGTTATTTTGTAGTTAGTGAAAGAGCCTGAGTCACCAACCAGAGGCTCCTGTGTTTTTCTCAAAAATAAAATATAAAATAAAATAAAAATCAGTCCTTTCCCCAAAGAGCCATGCAAACCAGAGCATCCAGTGTAAATCGCTTCCAGTAGATTTTTGTGAGTCTTTATTTGAAGTAAGTCACACAAAAACTTTATTAGTTCATCCTCCATCCATAACCACATCTGCTTGTACGCATTGACCTCTTGGAATGGTAAATAAAGTTGTACAGAAATGCTCTGGAGTACAGGTACAGAGCTCTATGGAAGGAGGATGGCCAAAAGGACTGAAATACATAAATTAATTTGGGTAGAAGTGGAACACAGAGAAGAAGTTAGGTGTAAGCATAGCACAAGTGAAGTTGTGCTTATCTATTTGATTTAGTCTGACCACATTAAAGGTCCTTGATAGGAACACATCAGGAACACTGGTGTGGGACAGTTACTTAACATCAGTTCCCATTTATCTAATGAGCATCATCAGCATGAAAGCAGCACGCCCCTCTTTCTGTTGTAGTCCGATCAGCTCTTCTATTTCCGTAAGTGATGGAGGCAGCTGATGTGGGGTTTGTATGGTTGCAGTGTCTATTCACCAGCATCCCACGTGTTGATAATACCTGAGCATCAATTTGCTTGAAGTAGGCTCTTGTTTTAAGTCAGTTGTTGTTTTCCATTTAGCGTGAAATGCAAAGCAAATCAATTCTACTCAAAGGAGGTAGCTGTGTTTATTGAAATTGCTCTGAAGAGTGGTAGTCACGGAGCATGCAAATGCACTCCTATGTACAGAGATAATCCGTGAAGTCTTGAATGAGGCATAGCTATGTGTCTGATGTTGAAGGAAGTATCATTTTTTCGTTTGTCAGCTGCCCAACTCTGGCTCTCAGTTGTCATTTTAGTTCAAAACTGCATCTGGGCCTGAACCTTTAAATTCAGATTTGGGCTGAAGGTCTTAGTTTTGCAGCTTTGATTGAAAAGTCAGGGCCAGGTTCCCTGCTGTGTTCGCTGTTGGTGTCCTTTGAAGTCTGTGAAGTTGTGTCCAGCAGAGAGCAGGAGTACTGCAGCACGTGGAAGTGATGAATATTGATTTAGAGGTTTTTGAAAAGAAGCAGCTTCTCACTAAGGAACTGTGAGGTACGATGGTGTGTATGTAAGAAGGAGGAATTGTGCAAATTGGGAGATGGATTTTTAGCACCTCCTTAAAAGCAGAAATGTGTTATCAAAAGGTTTTTTTGTTTTGTTTTGTTTTCTACTGTTAAGAGGCTTAAAAGTCAGCATAGCTTGCAAGATGATGGTGCAGAGCAGTTGCTGGAAAACAGGTGTTTTGTTCTTTGAGGAGAGGAGGTAGAAGACTGGATGCTTGTTTTGAGTGTGTATCTGTCTATCTCTCTGTTTCTTTCTATTAGAGAACCTCGCAATCATGGTGTTTGGGCCTTGGCTTGTCTAGGGAAAATGTATTATCATGGGCAGTGGAATAAATGATACCTGTTTTTTTATTTTTCTTTGTTTTTTTCTCCATTATAGCCATTGTGTTTGATCAGGTATGATCTTTGGTGGCAGCTCTCCTTGTTTGTGTCCTTTGTGAGGTGGCACTGCAGTGAAGGTCTTCTGGTGTCTCAAGGGGCTGAGAGCTTTCCTACTCTGAAGCCTGAATGAGTGCTGACTCCTTATAAGCAATTCTTGATCAGAATTACTGTAAATGTGCTTAGCTCTGGCAGAGGGTGCCCAAGACTGTTCCATCCCCAGGACAGGGCAGTCTAACATGTACTGGTGGGCTTGTCTGTATGAGCATGTAGGAGGGAACCGCCTCATGAAGTGTTCATATAGCTTCCTCCTGTTAGCATTGCTATCAGTAGGCCTTTATGGCTCCTTCTTTCTAACCTAGGTCAGATGGCTGGCATGTGACTATGTGGGGGAAAGAAAGCAGCTGTGTGAACACAGCCAGTTTTTGTCATCATAGGGTCTGTTCAAAGTGCTTCTGTTCTGTGCAAAACCAAAATTGTACTCCTGAGTACAGGAGACACTGCCTGGATGGAGCAGATGAAATGTTCTGCCCTGAGCTACTAGATGTTATGATGAACCAGGATGTCAGATTAAAAAAATATATAGATAGATTTAAGAAAAGATAACTGTATTGGCTCCGCTGGACACTTTCAGAGGTAGCAGTCTCCTAACACATGGTGTTCTATAAACATTGTTTCTCGTTTTGAAATTTGGAAAAATTTTGAGGGGAGAACGTCTTACATTAGGATGTTAGCAAATGTATTTGGACAGGACCTCTCCAGATCTGAAGAAATGCTGATCAGTGCTGAAAGTGTGGTATTCTTCTTATTCCATCACTTACAGCGTGATTACTCAATGGCTTTTTAAAAGGGAGTCCACCACCTTTTTTACCACAGTTCTGTATTTCCCGGCAGTCCAACTCTTGTGCTGCTGGTACTTCTGATACTTCCCAGCAGTTTGTGTTTGGTGTTGGTTTTTTTTTCCACCAGTAATCTCATATTTTCTTTTATTCCTTTCCAGTCCCCTACTTTTCACCAAGGCAGGAGCTAGATTTCTCTCCCCTGCCAGCTGGCAAAGGGTGGTGTGAGGGGGGTAGAAATGTCTGCCTGGCAGTTGAGGGGTAGATAATGTGTCTTAGAGGTGGGTCACAGCTTGTCTTGGGCTCTCTCCTATGCTGAGGTAGGTACAGACGTGTTATTGTGGGGGAACCTGGAAGAAAGCTCCAATGCATCCTAATATTTGTTCCTATCTGGTATTTGTTCACAAAGGTTACGTGCCACATAACCTAGCCATCACCAGTGCAGAGAAAACAAAATGTTATAGCAGGAAAATTTCAAATGGTGAATAAATGGCACCGGCAAAGATGTGGGGAAAGGCTTTATTCTGTGCAGCTCTACAGTATACGACTATGAAAAAGCTGCTCATCTGTCACTTTTGTGAATTAGAAAAGCTGCAGTAGATCTTCTGCAAGAGACAGAGGCAGCTTTGCAGGCATAAACTGCTTTCTTTGTTGACAAAACCTTCTTTTTAGCTAGAGAGAAAACCACAGGTGACCAAGCCTACAGTACAGGGGAGGAAGAGAGGAGCAGAGAAACCCTGCACGAAGATTTCGCTTGTGCTACAGCCTCATATCCAGGCTGTCCTTCTGGAACTCTCTAGATCCCTGATCTGGTTTTATAACATAATTGCATCTTTTCTACTGATATTCTGTTCAGGACAGAGTTGCAGAACAGCTTTAATGTCATCTGACCCTTTGGCCTTAACCTTCCCTGCACTTCACAGGGAAGGTTTTGTTTTCCTCCTTGTGTTTTCTTTGGATTGAGGCCTGGGATGTCTGGTATAGTTATCAATCCCTCTTGGTTCCAGAAGGAAGTTTCTCTTAGAGCATTTTCCAATCTCACTGTTTTATTTTGTTTAAGAAGTGATAATGCAAAAAGCAAAAGCATAGATACATAGCTTGGTCATAGTTCTCATCACTGTTGATACAGTTCTGCTTCCAATCTCCTGATGTCTTTCTTACTCAGTCAAAAGCAATAGGCCTCTGCTTCCCTTTGTGTTCCTACCAGGAAACTGTGGAGTTGGGCCTATTTATTGTGAATTTCTTTTATGCCAGCACAGGGAGATTGTGCATGTGTGGGGAAGAGGGATGGGAGAGACTTGTGTCGTGAGTAATGTGCAATTGTTTAATGTTTTTGTGACAACTGCTTCTTTTAAAAATATGTGTAAGTATTGACAATGTGAACATACTGTGCCAGTTTATGCCTTTCAAAGACTCTGTATGAAATGTTAAGCCTAAAATAGCCAACTGCCTATCATTCATGAAGAGTTTCATTCTTCAGCCCTCTGCCTTCCATGTCCCATTTCAGGGGCAAGCTTCCCCTCTCAGCCTTTGCTGGTCGCAGGATGCCCATGCTGTTTGGAGTTCCCTTTGGTACCGGTGCCTCTGAGAGTGATGCTCTGACCATGCTGAGGGCCAGTCACAAAGTGCAGTCACCTGGTTGCTTGGAGATCTGAATCTAGCTGAGGTCCAGCTTGGAAATGAGAGCTGTGTTAATTCTGAAAAATGGAGTTGGCCTGGTAGCACCACATGATGATACTGATGATGCTGTACTGCTCTAGGTACCTGAGGTAGCTCATCTACAGCATGTTCAGTTTTCTGGCCATCACCATGTGTGCTGGGAATGACTTGGAGCTTTTTCTCTGCCTTAACTTATCATGCAACCTTCTACTGATTGGCTTTGTACTTTGCTGCTATTACTGGGCCCAGTGAACTGTAAGAATCCCTGGTAATCAGCCAGGGGATATTGCCTAGCTTTAGCATTTGTAACTTTAATGAATGTCATTTCACCTTCCTAAGTGCAGTGCTTGCTATTTATCAGAGAAGAGTCCTCTCCAGATGCTCTTTTCTCCTTCTCCCTCTTCCTCCCTCTTGTCCTTTGTGTTTGTCACAAACGTGTGCAATTGGCGTGCGGAGGAAGCTGCAGTTCTGTTTTGGAAGACCTGCTTGCTTCGCCCAACCTACAGTGCTCCAGAATGTGTTTCTGTAGCCTTTTAGCCTTTGAAACAATACGGAGTGAAACCATTTGGAATAAAATAAGAAATCTATAGGAAGAGTCAACAGTGCTGAAGTAGGTTCTGTACAGCCTGTACCACAAACACAGAGCATGAAGACCATGTAGGACCTCAGAAGTCTTAAGTAATTCTCCAGTTAAAGAGCAGGTCACAGCAGACTTTCTTGCTCACTTGTATCTTGGTAAAAAGCATGCATCAGTTGGGCTGGTACTCGGTTTTGTTTTCATGCATGTTTTTGGACTTGTTTAATTGCAGCATTTGTTCTTTCTTCAGTTTTTTTTTTTAAATTTATGCCTCATTTACTTAGCTGGAATGTTTGAATGTGAAAATAATTGCAAAGCTGTCAATTCATAATGTTTGCACCATCCCATAACTACCGTAACATACAATTAATCTTTTTTTTTATTTTCAGTGTGATGCTGTTGGCCTCAGCATCTCATCCAGCAGGTAAAGTGGATTAAGTTGCTTACTTTTTAGGTTTCCATGTTGCCCTTCCTTTTCATGCTTATTTTCAGAGGCCAGATCTTGTAGAAGTTTAGCTCTGGAACTCAATTGCAGTATGACTGATAGTACGATATTGATCAGATAACACTGAGTAACTTGTGTGATATTTACTAATATCTTTCTTAAGCGCAAAGAAGCAGTGTGAGACAGGCAACAAAAAACAGCTTTTGAGGTGGTACATGGTAAAGAACAAGGATTCTCTCACTGAACATGAGCTCTTGAAAGCAGTGTTCCAGCTCTCCCAATGGAACTGAGTTTCCTTCTCTGCATTTCCCTCAGTGCTACGCAAACATTATGTTTTGTTGCTTTCTTAAGATGTACCCCATTCCTTAAGCCTATGGCAGGATTTGAAGTAGTAAAAGATCACAGGCTAAAACCAAAGAAACCAAATATTTGATGGTGGAAAACATTCCTCGTATACAGGTATTTTAACAGTTAGAAGGATAAAGGTATCCATCTGTTCCTTTCACGAGAACCCTTGCTAAATCAGAAAAGCAAAGGAGAAAACATTTAAATAAACTTGAATATTCCCATTGGATTGGTGATTTCTATTGTATATCTAGCATTTCCCCATTAGGATAGACAGAAATGCTAAGGAAAACAGGCCTGCTTTGCAAAACGTGAAAGGTAGAGCTTCTTCTGAATCTGTAGAGCCCAAGGACCGAAGGAGTCCCAGGAACTGTTGCTACTAAGAGCAACCAGGGCCCAGGTTCCTGGAAATGCAAATACTTGAGAGCTCTGCCTTGATCTGGGAGAACTCTCTTAACGCTCTCAATTTCCTCTGTGTCACAGAGTTCAAATTCCAGAGGGAGAAGCAGCCAACATGTATCTTTGTTTCCTGTTGCTTCAGTAAGAGCTGTCACAAGCTCTGAAGTAAAAGAAGTGGATGTGGTGGATGTCCAGCCACTGGCAACTGTTGCTTCAGCAGGATCATCTGTATTCTAGCAAAGAATACTCTTACGTTTTATATAATTCCTTTCCCCCTTTTCAAGCAAAGGCAGTGGCTGGCTGGAATGAAGGTCAGAGAGAAATTAAGCAGACTAGAAATGTGAAAAGCAGCATAAATGAAAAGTCAGCCAGCTGTAAAGGCTCAAAGGACTGTTAAACTGGTAATGTTCATATAATTGCTGTTCCCTGCTTGTAACAGTGGGTAATTTATTTTTTTCCCCTATGTTCCATTGAGTATATTGCTTTGTCCCTCAGGTGATCTCTTCAGTGCCTTGGACTTTCCATTCCTGTACTTCTACAGATTTCATAGCAGTTGCTGTGCCAGGTAACTTCTCTGTTACGGGATGTGACTTTTTTTCAAAATCAGAGATAATGTAAAGTTTCAATCTTCACCCTCATTTAAAAATTTCAGAGGATGCAAAACCTTAGTTACAGTAGTTTCTGCTGGCATAAGCCAGTAAAACTCCAGGGAGTATGTACTGGTGCATATCGGTGGCTATGCATTTGAAGGCATGAGATTCAAATGTGCTGGAGTTTGGCTTGTCACAGACAAAGTAAATATGATTGTTTGAGCGCGTATGTTCTGACCAGAGGAATTCTCAGTCACCAATAGAATAGTTTTTAGCTAATGTGGCACAGCTTTGATAAATAGCATCTCTCAAATGCTTCCCAAGTTGGCTTAGCCCTTCTAAAACTTGCTGTTTGCAGTGATTATGAAGTATTAGTCTTCAGCACCGTATGGGTGTACATGGATTTGTTTGCCTGTGCATCTCGTTACTTGGCAGAATGCTTTTTTGGGATAAAATGGAAAAGCTTTAACAAGCATCCCTTTGTTTTGAGAGCAAAAGTTCACTGCCCGGTAATGTAATTCTCACAGGACAAGATGTCTTCTATAGGTCTTTATTATCTCAAGAAATTTATTCTTGTCTTTCCTTTCCAGTCTTTTGTCTAACTGAAGTATTTTCTTTTTAGAGGAAAAAATATTTTAATGCCAAATGATGGCAAAAATATTTCCTGATTGTTGGGGAGTTTCTTATTTCTATTTGGTTTCTCCATTAAGAGGTGTTATTAAAAATGGTTGTTAAATAATTTCCCTGTGTAGATAATTTTGTGGTATGAAAGTGTTGGGTTTTTTCCCCCCAGGAGTGAACTATACACAGTACGAAAAAATTGCAGATAGCTGTTGCTGAATAACTTGTTCCACAGTAGCTAGGTGAAATCTGTTTCTTCTTGAAGACACATCTAGCTTCAGGCTCTAATGGATATTTAACTAGCCCAGGTATTCTGCATATCATTAGGATTTCGGCACTGTTGTAGCCTCCTGCTTCAGCTTTCATTGACCCAGCTTCAGTGCACATGTATTAGTTGGCATTGTACGCTACACTTTTCTACAACAATTGGAGAGGAATAGATGGAGAAGCAAGCATCTCAGTTGCTCACCTACATCTTGCCATCTAGTGTCTTTGTAGATGTAAAGGATTTGAAGGAAAACCTATACAAAGTAAAGTAAAGGTAACTGATGCAGGTAAATCTGCCACCAGTTTGGAATGTCTGAGGCGTTAGTAGGTAGTGCAAAGTACTCAATTTATTAATGAAATAAATGGGTTTAGCTGTGAAATCAATATTTCAGGTATGATAATTAGCTGTTAAACTTGTTATGTCTGAATTACACCAAACGCCTTCAAGTCACTTTGACTAAAAGCACTTTTCAGCAGAGCAGAAGGTGTGGAGCAAACTTTAGCCAGCTACTGGACTTTCAGAAGTTTGGGCAGTGCTGCTTCACTGAACTCACTGATTTCTCATGATGGGTTGCTCCTGTTCAGTACTTCATTTTGTGCAGCTGGTAGCTGAATTTGGTTCTGTCTTTTATCACTTAAGCATCATCTGCTTTCTTAGCTACAGGCACAGCAGATAGTCCTTTGGGGTCTTGTGTTAGAAGCTCAGTGTAAGAAACTGCAGTACCCCCTGCTCCTGGGCAGTTACCTTACCCTACTCTTTGTTGTACCAGAAACAGCTGTACTGACATGGCTGAGACATGATTTTTTTTAACCCTGAGCAGGGAACAATACTTTGCTCAGGTACTGGAGGCCAGCATGGAACTTCTAACCTGCTGTTGCAGAGAAGGCATCAACTGTAAAGGACAGTGCACCCACTTCAAGGACCAAGGCACTTTTTGCCTCACCAGCTGGGGGCCCTGTTGGTCCTGTCTCCCTTACCATGCAGTTTCTCACAATACTTAGTGCCTCTTAGCCAGCCACACAGTAATTTTTGCTGTACGTGTTTTGAAGTCTTTTTCCATTCCCTACTTGCTGGGTTGTAAGTATGTTGCAAGTGGAAAAAAATTCAAAGCCAAGGCTCATCAGCTCTGTGAAGTCCAGTGAGCTGTGGAACAGTGTTTCTCCAAGAGAAGCCTTAGCTTCAGGAGAGGCTACTGTCCTGTATGACTTGAGAAGCAAAATTAACTTAATGGTCAGTAGAGAGCTTTGGAGTGTTCTGTCCCTAATGCTATTGATTCTTCTGTTTGTCTATTTGACTTCTTAATTAGAAATTAGGTTTCAAGGAGTTTAAGCAATTTGAAAGGCAGAAGCTTTCCAGTGGTTGTTCTTCAGTTATTCAATGGCTATTCTTCAGTTCAGCCTCAGCAGAGGTTGAAGTGAGTTAGTTGCCAAGCATGTGGCTTCTGTTGAAATTAGCATATCCTTTATTCAGAGCCATTTCAATGCCTCAAGTTAAATATTTGACCTCTTGTTTCCAATAATCTCTACTTTTCTGATTACACAAGTGTATTAGAGACTAACCTTAAGACCGTCAGACTTGCTTTGCTCAGACTCTAGTCACTGACTGAACAAAACCCAAGATTTGCTGCATATAATGTAAGCTCTTTTGTTGACCAGCTTGCTTTGTCCAGATGAGATTAACACTACTTGAAGGGTGCCTGTTCAGTTCTGCATTAGGAAAACTGAGATGCTTGTAAGAGACTGCTTAAGTGAAATTAAGAGACTTTTATTAACAAGTTTTCCCCATGCTTTGCAGTGGACTCTTGGGATTCTTTCTGATGTTGCACTCAGTGAAGCTAAAAAGCAGCACAACCTCAGGGCAATATGCAGCATGGTGTTTCCTCGCAAAGGTAAGTGAAAGACCATCATAGGAACACAGCAGATCCATGCATCTCACAAAAGGACACAGGAAATCCTGCATCTCCTTAGTTTCTCTTACTACTCCTATTTGACACTCCCAGTGCCTGTCCATTCAACCTACATATAATTTAGGCAACAAATATCAGTTGGTTGCATAGTAAACCCAGATCATTAGCTAAGGCAAAAAACTGTGTATAGCCCAATTTCAACGGAGTTGTGCTGATTACTGCAGGTGGGAATTTGGCCTCCTGAATTCAAGTAATATAAATCAATACATAACAAAGGTGTTTTGGAGAAAAAAACTCCTCCTGATAGTATGTGTACCAGCTTTTTCCAGTATGTCTTCCCAGAACCAAGAGTTAGAAGTAGTTTTGTGAAGATCAGTCATCATGGGGCAGAGGATGTCATTTGCCTTGACATTAGCAAAGCTTTTGATAGTATCTGCCATTAATGTTCTTGTATCCAAATGAGGCTGTTACAGTTTGGATGGTTCACTGAGTGGGTGAAAGACTGGTTGGATGATCTGGCTCAGAGGGCAATGGTTAACAACTTTTACAAAATTCAGAAAAGACAGATGTGAAGTCCTGCACGCAGGAAGGAAGCGTCTTTGGCAATATTACAGGCTGGGGACTGTCTGGCTGGAAAGCAGCTATGTGGGAAAGAACCTGTGGATTTTGGTAGACAACTAGCTGAACACGAGCCAGCAGCATGCCCTGTCAATAAAGAAGACCAAAAGTATCCCATATTGCATTAAAAGTAGCAAAGGCAGTAAATTCATGCAACCTATCTGCCCGTCATCTACCTCTACTCACTGCTTGTTAGACCATATCTGGAGTTGGGAATCATAAAATCATAGAATCATTAAGTTGGAAAAGACCTTCAAGATCATCAAGTCTGACCATCAAACCTGACCTGTCATGTCCAATAACTAAACCATGTCCCTTAGTGCCATGACTACATGTCTCTTAAATACCTCAAGGGATGGGGACTCCACCACTGCCTGAGTAGCCTGTTCCAATGCTTGACTGCCCTCTCCATGAAGAAATTCTTCCAAATATCCAACTCCTAATATTCTCCCCTGGCTCAACTTGAAGTTGTTTCCTTGCATCCTATCACTTATCACGTGAAAAAAGTGACCAACACCCTCCTTGCTGCAATCTTTCAGGTAGTTGAAGTGAGCAACGAGGTCTCCCCCAACCCTCATCTTCTCCAGACTACACAACCCCAATTCCCTCAGTCACTCCTTACAACTTGTTTTCTAGTCCGTTCACCAGCTTCGTTGCTCCTTTCCGAACATATTTGAGCAACCTCATATCCTTCTTGTAGTGAGGGGCCCTAAACTGAACACTATATTCAAGGTGCAGTCTCACCAGCACCATGTACAAGGTAACAATCACCTCTTTGGTCCTGCTGGTCACACTATTTCTGATGCATGCCAGGATGCTATTGGCCTTCTTGGCCACCTGGGCACACTGCTGGCTCATATTCTCATATGCTGGCTGTCAGTCAGCACCTCCAGGTCCTTTTCTGCCAGGCAACTTCCCAGCCACTCTTCTCCAAGCCTGTACTGCTGCATGGGGTTGTTATGATCCAGGTGCAGGACCTGACGCTTAGCCTTGTTGAATGGTGTGCAGTTGAACTCGGCCCATTGATCTGGCCTATCTGGGCTAGAATTTTATTTAGGGCCACTCAGTATGAGGAAGACGCTGATGAAGTGTAGTGAGTTCAGCCCTGGGTCACCAAGATAGTCAGGGGGCTTACAGCACATGTCCTCTGAGGAAAGGCTGCAGGACTTCGGGCTTGTTCAGCCTGGAGCTGAACAGCTGGAGAAATGCCTCTGGGGGCACATAGCAGCAGCGCCTCCAGGTATCCTAGGGAGGCTGCGCGCTCTCCATCTTTGAAGTTTTTCAAGATCCAACTACACAAAGCAGTAAGCAACCTGTCCTGACCTCCTTAGGTCCATTCCTACTGGAATTACCCCATGATCTGTGGATCTAGGTTCTGGCTGTACTTGTTGTAAGTTAATAAGTACTCATTTGTAAAATTCCCAATGGTAAATGCAGTCAGAAGAGCTGGTCTGACTCCTTTTCCCTTGCTAGATATTACTTAGTTTTCATTGCCCTCAGCTAGGTCATCTGAAAACCACAGCCTTGCTATGTGGTTGGTGATCACAGCTTTCCTGCAATGCTGAATGAAGCTGTTACCTTAAGAAAAAGTAAACTTGCATAATATTCCTGTTTAGAAACTGGACTTAGATTGTTTTTTTTTTTTT
>WBMW01001267.1:255385-356965 GCA_013396635.1 Penelope pileata | reverse complement strand
TTTTTTTTTTTTTTTTCTGGCTATAACAAGAAGGGAGCAGTGTGGCTCATTTTTGCTTTACAAACTGTTTCAGTGTTGTACAATTCACATGGAGTTTCTCACCAATTTGAATTTTTCACAAACATTCAACTGTGCAGATTTTAGTACCTTAACGTTCTTCCTGCTCCTTGGTAGCAGGGCAGCTGGCCTGAAGCTTGCTCTTACATTTATGGTTTTTAATTCTCTGGGCTGGAGATGGGAATAGCTGGCTCTGCTAGTAGGTATTGTGAATAACGAGAAATGGTTCTACATGTGGTCTTTATGACCTATCTGCAAAAAATTTAGGCAAAGATGTGTTGTGAAATATATTTTAAGCAGATTTGGGTCCTTCCCAGCCGAAGTGAATCAGAGCCGCAAAGTCTGGACTGGATCAAAGCTTTCCCAAAGTTCAAGTATTTCTAGATTTGTGGGGTTTTGGCCAGCCCTAGGTAGAAATTAGATGAAGTTTGTTCCAGCTGCTTTGTCAGTGAAATTACGTGCTTTTGTAGCAACTGAAGGTTGATAATTCAATCTGTTCCTTAAGCCTTAAAAGTCAGTGTGCAGTGCATGGTGTAATTACTTAGCTTGCTTATGAAGATTTTTGTAACAGAGCAAATTAGTCCTTTCCCACTGTAACTTCTAACTTAGTGCTCAAATTATGTGCCTTGTCTTGAATTCAAAGAGAGGCATAAGCAATAAGGATGTGAGAAATTTCTGTAGCTCTAACAATTTTATCAAAACTAGCAGTTTCCTCAGTGTCTTTCACTAGTGTTTACAGCTCACTGTAGGAAAGTTTTAGGGCTCAGTCGTACCCATCTGAGGCAGTACTAGGACTGCACTGCTCTAAGTGCTGAAATGCAGCTTATTTGGGGGTAGAAGGTAGTGAATGCTTAAAAAATTCAGAAACACTAAACAGTTTTGGAATGGCACAGACACAGATAGGTAGAAAGCACTGAGCTGATGTTTGCCTGCAAGGGTAGGGGCTGATCTACCAGCTCCTGCAAAATTCTCACCAGCTGTCTTGTAACCACAAGGAACCCCAGGCTTACATGTAGAGTAGTTAGGAAGGATCGTATCTACCTGATCCCTAATGCCTGGATATGAGGGCTGTCTCAATCACATTGTAAGTCATGAAAGGTGCAGAAAAGCAGTATTTAAGTAGTTCTGTAAAAAAATGCATTTAAACCCAAGTGTGTAATTCCTTTTCAAAAAAAAAAAAAAAAAAGAGAGAGAGATTGATATGGATAAAAAATAAAGATGTAAACGATTTGAATTTGGACTTGCAGATTGAGATCCAGTGGAAAAAAAAACCTCTGGGTAACAACAGTGGCTTTGCATTCCCACATGAGCATTTTTCTTGTATTGAGTAGTGCCCTAGATCATCCTCTTAATCTCTCAGTCTGACTGGAGCTTTCACCAGCAGTTGGAAAGGAGCAGCACTTGAGTCCAGAATATGTTTATCCTGCAAATGAGCCAAGAAAAGAGAATGCTGTAGCCCTCAGACAGCAAGCAGCACAGGCCTCTGGGGAGGTGCAGAGAATCAGAAAATCTGTTTTCCATTTGGATGCTTTGTACCTATGTGACTGACGAGCTGGGGCTGAGGTTGCTGCCACCACTTCATTTCTTGTAAAGTGCTGATAGACCAATAAACTAGCCATGAGATTTAGCTGGGCTTCCTTAGAGATCCAAGGATACATTCTTTGTGAAGCCCACATATTTGGCCTCCCTGCCCTCTAATATTTCATTCACTTAAAAACTAGAGCTGGGTCATAACTTGCTCTTACAATACTTACTTTGGCTGTGGCAACTTAATCATTGTATGAGGTTTTTAAATTCTTCCCTGTAATGATTTTTGACAGCTTTCATGTCAAAGCATTGCTCTGTGCATAAACAGACAAAGCACAGGTTTCATCTGCGTGTGTAGCTCTGCATGATATTTTCAGTGACAAACACGCTGCACTTGTGCTGTGAAAGCAAAATAGTCTGTGCATTAGTCATATCTGTATAGATGTGTGAGAAATGCCAAAAAATCGCTAAAGTGATCTGAAAAACAAATAGAAAAAAAACTTTTAAGAAACTCAAGAAATATGGAATGCTTTGTCATAGCCTTGCACAGAATTAATCCGCAGGAGAGCAAGGATTTGAAGCTGTGCTGAGGTGTCTTGTTCTAATTTGAAAGCTGTGCTGGTATTGTGGGTCGTGTATTGGGAAGAAAAACTGGAGATGCTCATATATGCAGACAGAAGCATCTGGTGAGAACACTAATGAGCTCTAACAGTGCTGTCAGTGAGTTTGTTTAGAGTAAGGCTGCCAATCTATATCTGGTGATGAAACCTGTTAGTGTCTCCAAAAATGAAGCAGCAGAAGTGGCTTACATCATGAAGATACTGGTTACTTATGAATTTCTACACCCATATCTTATTTAGAGTCTTCCCAGTAATACTTGCAGTAGTGAATTCAGTTTGTTTCCAATAGAAATCTAGTGAGACAAGTTTTCTGAGGAGGAAGAATAAAAGGGAACGTCAGTGGAAGGTAGATTTAAGGTGTTCTCTTTCTTCCTCCATCCTTTGGAGAAATGAAGTTGAATAACTGAGATCAAGCTGCGCTGAATTTTACACTTTTTCTTGCACATTGGCTGGAAGAAAATTTAGTTTAATTGGATCAGGAGCATGCAACTCATTTCTTTATACTCATCCCATGCACAATTGTGTAATCTCCAGTGTATCTGAAGGCTCCTCGATCCATAAAAGCATCCCCTGACAGCTGCTTTTGTTCCTTGTTTGTTGCCTTTAGAAGTGCTTGCTCCAGGTCACCCTATGTTTAACACTGGCTGCCAGACATAGCCAAAATACTTTTGCAGGAGAGTTTGAAAGAATATCTTATCCATAGGTCCTGTGTAACTAACTGTAGCCCACTGTACTTACAGCCCAGCAGCTTTAGTCCTCCCCTAAAATACTCATCAGCTATTTAGGATGTCTCCTGTAGTCTTTGATTTTATATTTTCTGTCAGTGTATTTGCTTCTTAGGTCCCCATGGTGTCTTGAAAAGAAAGGGCAGTGTAGATCCATCTTTATATCAGTGCAAAAAAAATGGGCAATAATACTCCTAAAGAAGGGAAAGTATGGACGTTTTTTATTAAAGCAGAAATTCTCTTTTTTCTGCTTCTCATAAAATTGAGAGGCCACAACTGCAAATCTTCTGGGGCTCCTAGCCTGTTATGCTCACTGCTCCTCTTCACACATAGCAATTGACATGAGAATTTTATCTACTTAAAGAGGCAAACCAACCAAGAGAAATAAAACAAATTTGTGCTTTTCAACATTTTTTGCAGTTTTTATCCCTTTCTTAAAGCATGAACTCCTAATGTTTATCTCTTAATTCCTGTCTTGCACTGCTGCTTAGCATGTAAGTGCTGTTCTGAGGGACTCTTGCTATTGGCACCTTCTGAAGCTCTCCATGTGCATCTCTGCCCTAATGGGAGAGGATTCTGGATAAACAGTTGTGTTTAAAGATGTTATATCACAACCAGCACAAGAATGTGTTTGGTGGCCTGGCACTTGCCGGGTTGGTTGTATTGCAGACCGAAGTAGTCTCTCTTCTTTGTGTGCTGCTGTATGCAGGCAAAGCAACAGTGAGATTCTTGGCTGAAAATGATGTTGCTTTCTTGGCTTGGACCTTGCAAAACTTTACGCAAGAATGTCATAAACTCCCGCTGCAGTTCCATAAACACTGCATGCGAGGCTGTCTCAAGATCTCTGCTTCCCCAGCCTGGAAAAACTCTGAAGATGCAAGCCAGAGCCTCTGCTGGTGGGTGCTCTCTGTGGCACCAGTGTGGTTTGAAGGGCATCTCTAACCTCAGAGAGGGGGTTTCCACAACCCCAATATTTGCATGTATGCCAAGAAGGAGTTTACAAAAGTAGAAGTGAGCTTCCTCCATCTTCATGCCACGTGTACTTTTATGCATATGCACGCACCTGCATCAACATGACTAAGGATGGTAAAAATTCTTATTAATTTGTGGTCGGCCCTCACTGTAGGAAATATGTAACTTTATTCTTGACACATGTATTTGATTCCTGTCAGTCACCATGGGGACTGTAAAAATACCTCGGAAGAGAAAGTGTGTTTCTCAGCTGCACTCGATGAGCAGGTGAGGTAATCAGTGTGCTCTTAGCTGCATCTTGCAGATCTGTGAAAAAGACCAGCTGCACAAACCTATAAGTATAGGGTTTTGGGTAGTTTCCATGGAGACATCTTGATAGTTGCGTTGTAGCATCCAACACTAATTACAACATATAATTGTTGGGAAGACATCAGTCTCCATAACAACACTGCTGCGTGCTACATGACCACTAAGCTCAGTGGCACAGGCTCCCTGGGGCACGAGCACAATTTAAGGAAGCTGTCTTGTAAGAATAGCTGAGGCTTAGTGGAGATTTTGTGTCTCCAGGTAGTGGCAAGTTCTAATATATTTGTTGTATAGTTGTGAATCCACTGAAAACGGCAGCCACGCAGCTTTTGGGCATGAAAGGGCCACAGAAATAAGTACATAAAGTTGTGTGTTGCAGCTTGGGGGTATTACCGCACCGTAGTTTTCGTCTGCGCTCAATAGAATAGATCTCTAGTCTCAGCAGACGTGAATTGATAGATTGAGCCCAAAGAGATGCTCTGAATTAGTTTGTTTCCTTTTATCCGTCTTGAATATCCATTTAAAAGTGTGTTGTGTGCATTTGGTAGTGTCATTCTCATGAACATAAAGATAACTGCAAGACTGCTAGTTTGGCGTATGTTTTGTGAAGCTATTATTTTCACCCCTGCCCTTGACAGACTGTCTCTATAGATTTGATAGTGGAAAATGACAATTTAGAAGCAGGTTTTGTCTAATTGAATGGAATTTTGAGTTGCAGAGGATGCAAGTTCATTGGTTCCTCTGCGTAATGGATTCCTAGTCTCCTGTGTTATCATTTAGTCTCCTAGAGTTACTTATATGTGGAGAGCTGAGGCTGGGAGATGAATCGTAAGTGTGACAAAGAGAAGACAAAAGAAGAAGGATTGGTTTGGAAAAAGTTTCCGTCAGTAATATACTGATATAAATGCCAAAATTATATGGGAGAACCATTCACTATCTAACATACTAATGTAGGTTTCACAGCTTGCTCAGTGTAGGCTTCCAAAAATGACCAAACAATAGCCACATTCATCCCCTTGCTGGTTCTTGGTTCTTTTCAGAATATGGATTGCCATCTGCCCTTTTGGTTCTTAAAACCCTTCCTGGGTGAGATGTCTCCAGACTGTCTCACAGACCTTGAACCTGATCGTTGACCTCTGATAGGCACTTGGTGTCACGCTCCAGACTGCTTTCTTCAGAAACTTCTCATGGTAGTGAGATGCTGCCGTCTGGAATGAGTCTTCCTATCTCTTTTCCCCTCTGTCCTCCAGCTCAGAACCAACCTTGCAAAATCACAAGTGCGTTTATTTCTCAGTCTCACTCTGGACACTTTCTTAAGGATTAGATTTTGAATTTTGACAAAAGTCAGCAAGCAGCCATAGAGCTCTGGAGGAGGCAGACTGAAGGGCTTATGTCCCCCGTTCCCGAAATATGTGATGCTCACGGAAATTACATAAGCTTCAGACAATCTCAGGAGATGACTGCAGGCTGTTCCTGGCCTGTTCCTGGCTAGCATGGGAAGGAAGGGGCAGAGTCCAGCTTTCTCTCCATGCTTATTGCTATGGATGGTTGCCCTAATTGGGCAGAAGGCAATGGATTGTCTTACAGAGCCTTCCCCACCCTTACTGAGTGAGTGTTTGGCCAAAGATTACAGTCACTGCTGTCACTGCCGTGGGACGCTCGGGGACTGCTGACGCCCACAGAGCCAAGAGTGTAACCCTGTGACATTGTTCATAAAAGGCATTACTCAAAATGGATTAGCTATGTTAGCATTTTAAAAAACATTTTTTTAAGTATCAAATTTTTTTTTATGTTTCTGATGGAATATTTTGACCTTTTCTAGCAGTGAATGGTTAGAAAGCCCTGGAAAGATATTTGTTTTTGAATGGAAAATTTATTTGTTTTTGAATGGAAAATTAAAACCTTAAAGAATACCAATTCTTCTGTGTAGTCCTTAGCATAATAATAATAATAACATGTTGATTTCTTTCCATTACATCATTACTAAAACAGCAGAAACACATCACAAAGTGGCAAGGCAGAGACTGTGGCTCTGCTGCTGTTGGGTTGTACGGAAAGGGGTCAGCAAAGAGATTTAGTTATCTGGTCTGGGAATTGCTTGTTTATGAATTAGGTTTTCCCAAAGGAGTTGTGAGATGGGAAATACAATAGGAAATGGACTTCGTACATGCACAGAAATACCAAAACTGTACATGTTGTGGGAGAGAGATGTTGATGGAAACTTGCTATTTTTACTAACAGATTTAGAAAAAAACTACTTGATTACGCATCCCGAAGTTTCCTATGCTATTTTTGATACTAGTGATATCCTCAGAGAGTTCTGAGTTATTCATGACAGAACACTGTTTTAACGTTGACGAGGACCATAAACACTTCAGGTGTTTCTATAGATTATAATGATGGAAAAAAGTCATTATATTGCTTTTCACACCTGAAGCATTCCCCTTAAACTAGATGTCCGTATTGGCTCTAGCAATGCCTTTCAGCAGCATTTGTGCTATCCGTGGAGAAGTAAAACAGCATGCGTGGGATTTGTTCACTTACAACGATATCGACTGGGGGCAAGATGAGGTTTGAGGGTGAACCCAAAAAACTCAACAGGTGTTGCCCTGACAGTGGCCTCAGGTTGCAGTGCTCACCCCGAGACCTTCAGGAACTACAGATTAGCAGGAGCAGTCAGCCTGCCCAGTCCCCCACTGTGCATCAGGGTGCTCCAGATGCGGTTCTTCCCACATTGCACAGGGATATTTTCTGCTCTCAGTCTTCTCATCTGCTCCCTGAAGATGTTGCCTGGCGTAGGGTAACATTGAAGCACATGGCTTTGGATTGAGTGCCCACCTGACTTTTGGAAGAATGTTCCGTTCCTTGGGCCCATGGAAACATGTTGATGTAGCCGGTAACAATTCTGCCTTTGGCCTCGCTTTTGCCTTGGTCGCCTCGTTGTTGAAGTTTTCTTTCAGAGGCCATGGTCCCTTGCACTGCTTACTCTTATACTTCAGGAGACAGCTGACAGTGATGGAAAGCATCAGCGTGGTTAATTTGGAGTTTCGTGATAATTATGAAATGGTGGGCTGAATGGTGAAGAATTAGCACACTCACTAAAAACAGTCTATTCTTACAAATACAGTTTTCCAGCACAGTGCTGATGTATTCTACCTCCAGGAAACTCAGATTAATTTTCCTCTTCTTCATGGACTCAGACTGCCAAGAACTTTGCACTCTGCCCCCTGGAATCATTCCCTGGATGCCAACTGAGCCACTGCTGAGCCACTGCTGTGAGGAGGTCACAGTTCACCTGTGAGGAGCTTGGAATTGCCTCATCTTCCACCGTTAGTCTGAGACCCTGATGCTGCAAGGCGGGCTGTTACAGCAATGGCTCTTGCCTGATCTGGCTGCTGGCCCACCCACTGGAGTCTAGCATTTGGGAGGAAGATAGACACAGGCAGATGCTGAGCTTGGCTGTTTGCAAGCAGCCGATTCCTTTTGTGCCAGATATAGATAGCAAACTGTCAGTTTGCCTATTCAATTTGCTTAATAAGTGTGACAGTGAAAAATAGGGTCTTACCTGAGTTATCAGCCTTCTCCATCTCTTCACAGTAACCTCTATTTCATAATCTCGTAAGGGTTAGATGAGGTGAGGGTCAAAAAAAAATGCCAGAAGGCTGCTGATGAGCTCGACATAAGATGAAGTGTACTTTATTGCAGTATTTTACAGTGACAGAGCGTTGGAACAGCTGGCCATTCCCCAGGATTGAAAAGAAATACTTTTCAAATCAGACAAAGTAAATACCTTCTTCAATATAGTGCACCATATTACTGACCAGTAAAATTCAGGGTATCACAGAAAACAATGCTGAGACAATTGGCTGTAAAGAAAAATCAAAGGAAATGTTTTACAGCTTCAGATCCACTCAGTGACTGGGTCCTTAGTATTTTCAGCAGAAGCAGATGTTATGTGGAAATCTTAGTAGGACAGAAGTGGGAAGGCTAATAAACTGCATGCCAGGTTTTCTATAAGGTAAGGTCAATGTGCAGACCCCTCCTTTCCTCTGATGGCACATTGACTGCAGACTTGCTGTAAATTCTCCTGATGCCTCTGACATCAACCAGTTAAGTTGATTAAACAAACCCTTGGTTCACTCCGGTTGGTGTTTGTGGGCTTAATAGGTAGAACACTTCTCTGCTGATGTTGCTGCTGCTGTTTGATAAATGCTTGCTCCATTACACAAATGTTTAATAATTCATAAAATAAGAGCAGGGCGATGAATCATGTTGCCCTGCCAACTTCTGAGATCAGAGGTTTCAAGGGAATGATGAAATGGCAGGAACAGTTTAAGACCATTGCAGTAGTAGGACAGGGTGTGAGGAAGAGAGACTCCTGGACAAGTTGCATGACAGAGGAGTGCAGTTTAGCATTACAATGCATGAATCATTCACAGGAAGCAGGAGACATTGGGACTTAGGTTTGATACAAGCTAGAAATACAAATGTATTTAATTTTTTGGTTAAATATCCATGCATTAACCCTCAATCTTGTAGCAGCAAGAAAGGACAAAGCACTTCTCAGCAAAGACAAAGAAAATCAACGTTAGTTGGCCTAATGAAAGCTTCGCTTATCCGTCTTTAAATGACCTTTGTCGTCCTTATTTGGCAAGGCTTCAGCTGCTGCATGGTTGTGCCTCTCATCTGCAGAACTTATCTAAACAGATGCTATTAGTCTGGTGCTTATACGCCCACCTGTTTGAATCATGATTGATAGTGGTTTCATATCAGCAAAGCATGCTTCAGGGGGAACTTACATGTACTGTGCAGGGTTTTCTCTTTTTCTCCTCTACCCAGAGACTTAAAGCTGAGAGAAATATCAGTACCTGCATTATGTTTTCAGTGGTCACATTTAAGAGAAATATTTAAATATAAATAGAGGCCCAGTAAAAATTGAGTTCTGTGTTATAACCAACCACTCTTCGCTTTATAGACTGAAGATTATCATCGTTATCATCTATCTCATTAGTCCCAGGCAGGGGAAATGTATGTTTTGGCCATTATATCCAGTAGCAGAGTAGCTTTAGTGAAATGTATGTTTGTAGCTGTAGGGAAATGTATGTTTTGGCCATTATATCCAGTAGCTGCTTGGTTTTGTTTCCTCTTTATTACGACAGAAATCTGATGTTTGTGTTTGAGTGAAGGTAGGGTGGAGTGGCTACTTGATATCCAAAAAGAAATAGCTACCATAACCTTCAGCCAAATCCAGTATTTAACAAGAGGCAGAGAGATTTGTTTGTAAGTCTCAGGATATCTGTCAAAATAAGTTATGATGTACTTGTAATTGTCCAGTCATATCTCATCAGGGATGCATATTTATTTGCTTCTATGCTATATATAGTGTGTGTATATATGAATGCATATAGATGTATGTTTACACATTGATAGATGTTGGCCTTCCTGAAAATAAGAGCTCTTGTCTTGTTCATGTCTGATCATTATAAACATGACTATCATTTCCTATTTCTCATAGCAAGAGAATTTTCTCATACAAATTCTATTAATTGCATCCAGTAACCCACATATCTGTCTTTACTTCCTGTATTTAACTATAGTGGGGTGTCTCTGCAACATAAAATGATTGCTGTATCTTTTTTGATGGTGGCTCTTCTATGGTTTTAAAAAAGAAGCAGAGAAACAGTGCAGAAACAAGGAAATGAAGGTATCACCAAGAATCAGAAAGGCCATCTGTTGGCAACACACTACATTTTTGTATGGCTGTCTGTAAGATTGGTGTCACATACCTTAAAGTGGTGAAGGCAGAGGCAATTCAGAAGTAATTTGGGGACAAGAGACAGGTGGGGGCTTTTTTGAGCCCTTTCTGCATTGTAGGATGTGGGCATACAGCTGGGTTCCAGGATGACTTGGTAACAACAGCTTCAGTATCCCCCAAAGGCTCATTTTCTTCCACAGCCAAACTGCTGAGGGGATGCATACAGTGCAGGAACAGTACCTTGGCCACCTTTATCTTATAAGGAATAAAAAAATGATGAAGTTAGACAACAATCTGGCACTTCTTTTGGCATTCATGTGATGCTCCAAGTTCAAAAATAATCAGTGTATCATGTTAATTTGAAAAGATTCTATATTAGTACTTGACAGTGTATTAATATGAGAAGGCAGGATCCTGGATGTCTTTAGGGGAGGTGATACATCCACATGTTGCTTCAAAGTTTGCACATGTAGGATTGGGGTCTTGGTTGTGTTGGTCATCGCATTCTGAAAACGAAAGGTACATACTGAAAACAGCACTGAGAAAAATCTTCATAACTGTGATAGAAAGTAGAGGCTGTGCACCCAATTCCCTAAATACTGGAACTGCATGCGTGTGTCCAGGCATGGAAATGGAGAGGATTCTCTACCCTCTAAAATCATGGTAGATGTAATCAAGAAATCTGCTTTCTCATAGCAATCAAAAAGCGAAGATCTAGAGATACTCTTCTGTGAAATGTTCTTTTCAGTTTTGGTGAAGTTAAAAAACGAAGGAACCGAACTTAAAAATATCTGATGATTTTGCTAAAGGTGAATTTTTATACTTCTTCTGTTCTGAAAACATTTTAGAGAGCAGTTTGCTGATTTTGTTTGTCATTTAATCTACTCTCCCCCTCCTTTTAGTTTATTTTATGCTTTGAATGTGATGCGTAGGTGGTTTTAAGCTGGGTGAGAAATTAATTTCTATGAAAGTCAGATTAATTTACACTAAAGCTAAGTTTTATCTTTAAGCGTTTGACTGCCAGGGCATGTCTAGGCACTGACTGCTTTTGAGTCACGATACATGGAACTGTGTTCTTAACGAACCCGTTGGTTTTGCCATATTACTGTTTTCATAATGCTCAAAAACTAGAATTACAAAGGACAGAGGAAAGTGAGCGAGCCTCTTGAGGAAAATGTACCTCAGGGAAGCTGGAGATCTGTGCAGGCATTTAGGCAGATACGGAATAAAGGATCTCAAAGAAATCTACAGCAGCTGTAGATTTCTTATGTGACTCGATCCACACTTTGTGGATCATGAAATGGCCAACTCTGTCACCATTGCCATGTTGCCACTGTTGCTGTGATGCTGGCATCACCAGGCTGTCCTGTAAGTAACCTGCTCAGCGTCTGTGTGTGTGTGTCTGGGAGAGCCAAAGGGTAGCCTTTGGTAATCAGAGAGTTCATTGGTGCTGACTGGTGCCTCTGACTGTTCAGTGCTGACTTTCTGCAGTTTGTACAACTTCATAGACAGCACCTGATCTACAAAGATGTACTCTCAGGCCTGGGCTATTTCAGAAGGGCTTCTCGGGACGCAGCGGACTGTTCTGGTTAGGGTTTAGCTAGGGGACAGTCAGGTCCCCCGGTGTTCTTGAGTGCCTTTTGCTGTCCCAGTCTGTGCCTTATTCATCCACTTCTGGAGCTGCTCAATCTCTGAATCAAAATCTTCTCGCTAAGGTGCAGAGAAAGTACCCCCCTGGCAATGTTTGTTTGCCTTGAATTTGAATGTAGCAAGGCAGAGGAGAGCTAGACGGAAACAGCCTGTAGTCCAGCTAAAATGAAAAATGAATGTAAACAAGGAGGAAGAAGAATGGTGTTAATAGCTCCGAAAACTCACTAGAAGATTAACTGTTACTCTTTTTTTTTTTCCTGCTTTGAAGATTTTTTTTGCTAGATCTGCCAACCTGACAAAGCATTTTCTATGTGTGCACATCCATACATCTCAAGTAGATGTATATACGAAAGAGATGTAACTGTGGCTGTCCCTTGGGAAACAAAAGAAGTGTTGTTAGTGTTTTTTGCCCGCTCTAATTCTTGCCTTTTTCATAGTTCTGGATTATCTTGATGTAGCTGTCTCCACCAGCAGAGATCCATTCCCCTGGTGATTTTTGACGATTATCTTAGCAGCTGGTTAAAACATGCAGAAAGGGAACACAACAAATATTGTACCTATAAAAAGCTTGACGTTGCTTTAGTTCCACCAGCAGAATGAAAACAAAGGTTGCGTACATCAGAAGCTTTTTCCTGATGTTTTGGGAAGATGACCTGATGATAAATAGGAAAGATTTATTTTGAACAGTGAGTGAACTTGATGAGCCATTTCAAAACACTGTCTTTGGAAAAAATACGCGTTTTTGTAAGGACGGAGGTTTTGGCAGTTTGGGGAATGAGGTTGCAAGGATTGGCTGTGTGTACACAAACTAAGGAAAACTTTTTATGAAGTATTCTGTGTTCACGTCAAGCAATGGTGACACTTTGTAGTTGAACAGTGAATCAGAGGAAACGTACTTTTTATATGGTATGCAAAGAAATAGTTGTAATATTAACAAATCATCATCGTGTCTGGACTAAATCCCCCGTATCTTTCAGTTCCAGATAGGAAGATTAAATCAGAATCTAAATTTTGAAAATGTCCTCATCTGTGTTGCTGGCTATATAAACAGCATGTTCCTGAACACCTCAGAAATGTTAAATGTTCAAAATTCAGAGCCAGCTTTTGCGGCTTGAAAATCTTTCTCTAATGTAATTGTGAAGTCAGGGATGGAAGGGATCAGTGATAGCTTGGTCAGGAACGGCACGTTTCTCTAGCTATTTTTCACCCTTTTTGGTGGGGAACTGAATCTGGGAGTCTTTCCTAACCAAGAAGTTTGAAAACTCTGCCTATCCCACTTGTTGTGGGTTGATATTCTAGAGCCCCACATCCCTCTGCTTGGTCAGGCTGTGGTGTACCAGTACCCAAAGGTCAGCCCTTCTGACAGGGTGGGATGTGTACATCTCACCACAGAAGAAACACAGACTCTTTCCTCCAGAGGGATTCCTCACAGTACTTCCTCAAGGTTCCTTTGCAGCAGTTCATGCCTTGCCAACTTCCAATGAGTTGTCTTTGATGGTCGTGATTTCTACAACGCGCAAACCCTGAAGCTTTTTCATGTCCTTGGTCATTTGCTAAAAGGGTTCAGCCTCTTTTGTTTCTGTTTCACTGATTGCCATGTTCAGCTCTTTTCTGTCACCGAATCTCGTCAAAGTACATCACTCCCGTTCGGAGACTGGAACATGGATCTCACCAGCTTTGTTTTGCTCTGTGGGAACCACGTTGTAAGTTGAGGGATCAGTCTTTGTTTCTCTGCCCTCCCATCCTTCCTAAGTGAGTCCAACCCCACTTCCAGTACTTGTAAGTACCAGAAGTACTTACAAGAAGGAAGTTGTAAAAAGGCTGCTGCTTTACAGACATTTGACTGTGGCATAATCCAGCCATAGGGCTGGGTCACCCTCTGTTTTCTCTCCTGGTTCTTGTTCACTCCCTCTATGAGAAGATCTTCGTAAAGAAATCCCTCCTGTTTTCCTGTTTTTTTTTTCTTTCTTTTTTTTTTTTTTTTCCATCATCTCACTACTCAGGTCCAGTCTTTACTCCAGCAGTCCTGCAGAATCATCCCTGTGCTCACGGTGATTTCTTTCTTCTTCTCCTTCCTGATGGATTTGCAATCCTAGCTTGTGCAGGCTATCTGCCTTGCCATGGAAGCTGTTCTAAGTAGGATTTCTGCAGTGGAGGACGTCAGAGCACTTCTTTTATTCACAGACCTGCTCCCAGATAAGTATCCCTCACCGGGGTGCGGTTATTTCCTTCAGTGCTGATGTATTTTGTAAAGAGCTGAAACTGTTTTTCATTGAGGCAGCCGATGTCCTTTGCAATGCCCAAATTTTTGTTTGCGTATAAAATAACTTGTAAATAAATCGGTGACTGGAACTGTAGAAATAATGAAGATAAAGGTAAATATGTATTAATCGAGTGTTCCCTTCAAATGCATGTTGTTTCCACGGTACAACAGTGACACAGTAAATGTAGAACGGTTTATTTTAAGAAACAAAAAAAAAAAAACAATTTTTTTTTCTTTTTTTTTTTGGTACAAGGAAGATTTTGAAATGATTTCTCAGGAAGAATTTCAGTTTGCATGGAAATGTTTTGTTAGACGATGCTATGCTTGGATTTTTTTCCTAATTGCTGAAAGCTGTGTCAGAATTTTGTGAAAATGTTCACAGTATGAGTGTTTTTTAGAAGAGCTTTTGCAGCACTGCACCGTCACCATTCCTACAAGCACATAAGTAGCCAGAGTTCATGGAACTGTTCCTACTCCTGAAATTGTTGGGGTTTGACCATCCAGTCTGTATCATTTGGTAGAATTAGCAACTGTATGCCAGAATCCTGGGGACCTTTGTTTAAAGCAGGCTGGTTATAGTTAATTAGAATTCTCCTTTCCATCTCCTAGTTTTAATGATTCGGCACCAAAACAGATTCGACAATCGCTACCTTTAGTTTGCCCTTGACTTGGTTTCCTTTGCCTTGCAAGCTCACTCCTTTCCCTAAGGCAGCGGAATGCCTGGGAGGACAACTGTGACCTTTAGTGAAGAGAGAGAGACTGCTGCACTTAGCGCGATTTTTATTTTAAAGGACATCCAGAACATCAATGTAGGTGTATTGCTTTAAACTAAACACATCTGCACTTAAAACACTGCAGGAAACACTAAAATGTAGTAAAAGGAAAATGGGCTTCTGAACTATGTGCCTAGATTTTAGAGTCTTCCCCTGGAGCAGATTTTATGGTTGGATTCCCTGAAAACTTGTTTTTCATTTTTAAATGTGCACCTGTTTTACATAAACAATCAAAGGTGGACATTTTAGCAATGGTTTTCTTTGCCTTCTTTTTTTGTTTTCTTCTTTTTTTTTTTTTCCTTGTTCATGCTCACTTCATGTGCTCTTCCAACCCACATTTTCTTTCTCTTTGGCACTGAGACTTTCTTACGTAACTTCTCAAAAATACAACAGTGTTCTGCAGCAGTAGTCCAAAAGGCTGCAGCCTGCAGTAGCATTTTTGCAGAGTTTGGGGATGATGGCAGTAGAATGGTGTATTGTTTTTGGTAAGGCCTCTTCTCGCAGGGCTCTTGAATGCTTGTTTCTCTGCTCTTGGCCTCTTCTCAAGTTCCCAGTAAACATGACTCTAAAATGGAGTGGGTGACACAGCTTTGACTTGTGTCACTTCTCAAAGGCAGCACTTCAGTTTCTTTCAGGAGAACAACTTAAAGAAAAGAACGCTCTGTAAATGTCACAGCTGCCATCCTTCATAAATTCCTGTTTACATGCTTGGTAGTGAACTTTGTGTATTTTTATGTAATAAATCAGCATTAGCCTAAGATAAGCTCAGTGCTAGTAATTCTACCATCATTCACACTGATGTAGGTGAGAAATCGTTCTGTGCCGGTCACTGCAGCTGCTGCAAGGTGTGCAAGGGGAGAAGCCAGCCCAGCAGTGCCAGGTGTAGATGTATCTTAGAGTGCTGTGTTTGAACAGACATCCAGCCTGGCAGCGGCACGACAGTGCGTAAAAGATGCATCTTCTGAGTGGCCAGGCTGCCACTGCTCGCACTGTGTGTCAGCTCCCTCTGGCTGCAAATGATTATGGAACAGGTCAAGGGGTGACCCGAGTGTGGACAGGTGCAACATCACCTTCTTGAGTTTTAGAATCATAGAGTCCTTAGAGTTGGAAGAACCTTTAAAGGCCATCTGGTCCGACTCCCCTGCAATGCACAGGGACACCTACAGCTGGATCAGGTTGCTCAGAGCCCTGTCCATCCTCACTTTGAATGTCTCCAGGGATGGGGCTTCCACCACCTCTGGGCAACCTGTTCCTGTGCTTCACCAACAAAAGAGAGAGAGTTTTAAAGAATAACTCTCCGTTTGTGACTCATCCTTCTCCCATCTCAGTCTCTTTTGAATGTGTTTAGTTATTCATATGTTTGGCTGTATCTCTATTTTACTGACATACAGCTGAGGGGTAGTGCTGGTTTCCCCCTGCAGTGGGAGCTCACTTTCTCTGTTAGCTTCAGGCTTTCCAGTGCTGCCTGTGTTGTTGTATGTTGCTCTGATAGTGCCTAGAGTCAGATGGATGAATGGTTTGTATCAGGAGATATGTCTGTGGTTGTACTGATACCAGCAGTTTGATTGCTGTGGAGGAATGGAGTAAATCTGCAGTCCTATGATGTGCTGTTGTTCCTGGATCAAACCTATCTGCTGCTTCCTTCCCTCAGGAAGGTGCGTGTGCTGTCAGCAATGAAAAGCAGTGAAGGTGTGCTTTACGGTAATCTCTAGGAAGAAAAAAGACATTTCTGCGTCTCCAATTCTCCCTTAAAGTAGAGAGCATCCCCAGACAGACCAGAAGTGGTGCTCACTGTCCGGGCCCCATGGAGCACCATGCTCCTGTGTGGTGTTTGCTGCCATTGTGTGGTCTCACGCCGGCTTCACATTGTTGCCCCTCCAACTGACTGTTTAGGTGGGGCTGGAGGAGGAATGTACAAGCATCTCTTCTGCTGCGTCTTGCGATCTGCAGATTCAGAAACCTGCTTTTTAAAATGCAGCCATAGCAGGTAGAAGGCCTATTGACCAACAAACTGTTAGCTCAAGCTCCGGTGTGCAATTTCCTACAAAGAAGTATTCACTTCCCTACTGGACACGTATTGGTGTTTTAACAAGTCCCTACCAGCTTAAGGAATGAGGTTTCTGCTCTCTCCCCTGGGAGCCGACTAGGCAAACAACTATTAGGAAATCTTAGCTGATAATTATTTAAACGTTTTGTTTCTTAATTTCATCTTTTTACTTGGGCAACTTTGTATTATTCTGAATAGTTCCTTTCATTCCTCAGTGCTCGTGTCTCCCAAGTATTTGTAAATCATTACCAAGTCTTCCTTTCCCACAGGCATTGCTTATCCTAGCTGTTGACTGAACATCAATCCCTCCATCTAATGGCTCTGTCACTGTTCTCTGAACTCTTTCCATTTTACATTATCCATCTGGCAACAAAATGTCCAAAAATGAGGGCAGCCTGCGGATGTGGTAGCTCTGTAGCTGGGACCAGGATCTGTTACAAGCCATCATTGTATGTCAGGAACTGACTTTTTCTGGGATCAGTACTGCAAAAATGTAAAGTCGTTTGCTCCCATTTTCTCTGCCTGGGACACCTCGGTGTAAAAAAAGATTTATAAACCTATTGAGGTTGCATTGTTTTTATTTACCTCATTCCCTTTTTTCTTTTTCTTGCCCTTCCTACACCCACAAATACACTTCAAGCTCCCGTTCTTGTCAGAAATACAAGGCTTTTAAAGCCCAGGAGCTGACTGGTCTCCCCAGTCTGGTTTGCTGTTGGCAAATAAAAGCCAACCAGATTCCCGCACCAGTCCAACTGGGACATGCAGTTAGGGACCTTCTGCTCTAGTACCCTGCCTCTGCTGTATCCCACATCCTGCAGGAGTCAAAATTCAGCTGCGATGTGTGATAGCCATATTATATTCTCCATTGATCTCCTAGCCTAAATGAGAAGCATGTTTTCATAGAATCACAGAATGGTTTGGTTTGGAAGGGACCTTTAAAGATCACCTAGTTCCAACCTCCCCGCCGTGGACAGGGACACCTTGCACTAGATCAGGTTGCTCGAAGCCCCATCCAACCTGACTTCAAAACGTGCTTCCCAGCGCTACGCCACATTCCCGCCCTGAGCTGGTTGCACAGCTCTTGGGTGTTGGGCCTTTTTCTGTTGCTCCTGGCCAGAGGAGAAAGGTTAGATATAAGGAAAAACTTCTCCAAAAGAGTGCTCAGGCACTGGAACAGCCTGCCCAGGGTGGTGGTGGAATCACTGTCCCTGATGGTGTTCAGGAAACGTCTGGATGAGGTGCTAAGGGGTATGGTTTAGTAGTTTAGTGGGAAATATTGGTGGGAGGAGGACGGTTGGACTAGATAATCTTGGAGGGCCTTTCCAACCTGGTGTTTCTATGATTCTGGATGCCTCTGTGTAGGCTCTGTACTCATGTAGGGGAGGGAGTTTGGACAGGAACTGAAGTTCCACCTTCAGCAATGTCTCCCTGCTTATAATAGTCCCACTGGGGAAACCCAGTGCCCATTGACTTCCTATTTTTGCTGTGGAATCTAATGGTTAAAAAAGCAAAGGGAAAAAATGAAGCGACTACATAAGTGGAGATTTGATTTCACCAAAAGTACCTCAGCTTTCATCTGTGATGTCACAAGGTTGTTTTTTTCTCCCCTTTCAATGTTACAGGTTATCACTGCTAGCTTATCACCGTTCGTCTTTGTCATGACTGCTAATGTACTGACGATTTCTTGGTAAGTGCCTATGTGAGCTCTGTTCTTAACAGTAAAAACGAATTTCCAACAGTGCTTCGTGCGGAAACACTTCTCACATGGCAAGTTCTATGAGTGCCAGTAATATTTTGCGTGTAAGGAGAACCAGGTGTGCAGTGATGGATTCAGTATGGTCGTACAAACAGAAGAGTGTTTCTCTGCTTCTGTGGGAGAACACGGACGTTTTGGATGTTAAGCCTCACCACAATTCACTCAGCATGTTTTACAGCTAGATAAATGCATGCAACTGGTGTATAACTGACCCATTCAAAGTCATGCAATGAATCAGTGGCAGAAGAGGAACTAAAATGTGGGAGTCATGGTTTGGTAACAGCATCTTTTTAGTGGATAGAGTACATTCGTGTTTCTGAACGGGCCCTAATGCCACGTGTACTGCAAATGCATAAACACAAGCTGAAATATAATAATAATAAACTTCTTCCAAAGCTGTATCTGGATTTTGTAACGTGTGGCTGGACCTTATGAGTCACCTAACCTGAAATTTTTAGGGAGCGATGTGAAGGATTGGATTGCAAACTCCTTTGGTCAAGGATGGCATTTTTGATCTATGTTCGAACAGCACCCAGCAAAAAGGAATCCCAGCCCAAGGCTGGTGCTCCTTAGTGCTTCTGCCATGCAAATAACTACTAAAGAAGGGATTGTATCTCTGAGAATAGATTTGTTACTGGAAATAAATGTCTGCTTGCTTTTGAAAAGCTTCAGGCTTCCTTTTTCCCCCTTTAGAGTTTGATTGTCATTCTAAAGATTCAGCCCTGCACTGAATGGAATTAGCATGTTCTTTTTCCAGGTGTGGTGAAGAAGTTACAGAAAGGAAAATCTCAATTTAAACTAGCCCCATGTATGTGTGCCTGAATATGCATCCCCCTGTGTATGTCATATGCATGTAATCTCAAGTGCTAAAAGAAGTCATACGTGTTTTCAGTAGCTCTAGAAATACATTTATGTGGCCTATGTGTGTGTGAGGCTAAACTAATATCGATGTATGTCCAAGGGTCCTAGTGCAGGCCGT
Organism: Penelope pileata; assembly: GCA_013396635.1. NCBI lineage: Eukaryota > Metazoa > Chordata > Aves > Galliformes > Cracidae > Penelope > Penelope pileata. Next base: position 337,535 of record WBMW01001267.1, on the reverse strand, counting down.
TAGCTTGCTGCTCCTGACAGTGTTTAACATACATCTGTACCAGTCTGTCCTGCATGCTAGAGGCAGACTTTTTATAATACAGACATTTTCACTGCCATGTATGCTAAGAAAAAGGGTAGCACTGTGAATGTCAGCACATGGACCCATATAGCTGCACACATGCTACATGCCCTGTACGTACTGAAAGCAATGTAAATAACGAACACATCTGTATCAGTAAAAGAAACTGTGTGTTAACCCTCAGGCCACCATTATGCTGTCACTGTTAGGATTCAGAAAGATGTTTATTTTCCAGTTCTGCTATTGTTTGTCCCTCAGTAGCGCCTTGGCTATCAGCAAAGCTCTGAAAATAGTTTCTTAGATGATAGCAGCTGCAAAGCACTCATGAGATCATTAATCACCGAGTTTAGTGGCGTTGCTCCAGTGTTGCCATGGACAATGTCATATGTTAATTTGTGAGTGATGGGCAAATGCAGTTAGCTGTCTCCCCCACAATCAACAGAAGCCAGAGGATTTGGCAGATGGTAAACTGAAGGTAAATAAAGGATCGGCGTTCAGCCGTGTTATTTTAGCTCTGCTTCATCTTGAAGCTGTGATGATAGTTTCTGTTGGCCTAGTGGTCTGGTGAGCGTGGATTGCATGGGCATGTGGGTACCTGAAATCCTGCAGAAAGGGATTCGCTTTCTCCTCTGATGTAGGACGTCAGATGCTAAAAGGCCATTTAAATGCATTTCTACAGAGCAGTTTAATATCTCTTGTGTAGGATCACCAGTCTAATTTTCAGAATGCTACAGCAGTGCCAGGTTGTGGTTTTTTTTAAAGTCTCTGTTAAAAGCGTTATAGAAAACATGCCTATAGAAAGCAAAAAGGAAAGAAGAGTCATTTCTAAAACCGTTGGTTTTAGTTCTCCTTATATTCTGTGGAGTTTTTCTCCTTAGAGTGAAGGAGAACTATCCAACCTTAGCTTCCAAAGGAATGAATGCAGAGGATATGTTTACAACTGGAGGTGAAAGCTGGGCGAGGCATTGGGGGTTAACCCTCTGCAGAAGGTGCTCAGGTGCTCGGTGACTACAGGCAGACCGGCTCCTGTGGTTTAGGTCTTTCTGAAGAGCCTGCAGCCCTCTCAGCCCCTTGCTCCTTGGTGGTAATCCCACATCCAGGAGTAGTCTGTCTCCACAGCAGCCTGTCTGCATGGCATCTCCCTGCCCGGGCTGCTCACTGCGTGACTGGAAGGCCTTGTGCCGTTGTTACACAACGTTGGTTCCTCTCAGGAGTGAGGGGAAGTGTGTGGTCTTTAACACCGCTCACCAAAACCGATGATATAAGCGAATGTAACAAGGGAGAAGGAACCAACTCTTAGGAATGAACTTAACAAAAGTTTGTTTTGTTTATGAAATTCATGAAGGAGCTTTTCTGTTTCATAAGCTAACTAAGCCATGGGGCTGAGAGGAAAGGTCAGCACGCTTAGCTTTGCGCTATTATGAAAGGGGAGAAGAGTCTGTAGCCAACCATATTCCCCTCAGATGTGACGGCTGGGGAAATGTGGGGATTAGCAACTATTGCACAAATTGAGTGGGTTGACAGCTTGTTTCAGTAAATGGTTTTGTTGGTAAAAACCATTCATCCTAATTTGGAGGCCTGCTTCTGTCCTGAGTCTTGCAGAGAGGTGTGCCAGCACTGTGCTGTGAGCAGCAGGGGAAGGAAGCACTCGGGGCCCCCTGCCATTTCGGCCAGGGCCCGTCTCTTCCGCCAGCTCCTCGCAAAGAACAGTGAGCAGGGGAATTTCTCCCAGCCTCCCTAGGCCAGGGAGATCTCCCCAGAGCAGAACATAGTTATTTTCCTAACACGATACTGTGTTCTCTATGCGGATTTCTGTGTATTTTCAAGTAACACCATCAGCCCTAAAATATAGGAAGGGTACTTTGCTGGTGAGATCTGTAAAATAAGACATTTCTTTCTTCAGCCTCTTCTTAGCAGGACAAATGAAAAAATCACCAGGGATACTGTCTCTAGGTATTTAGACAAATTAATGCCTTTCTCTGAATGTTGTGCTGTTTGGCATTGCATCAAGTAGAGGAACTCGCCTGATGCTAAATTTGTGGTATACTTTGTTTACAGCCTTGTGATGAGCGGCGTTGGAGAAGCTTTGCTTGTTTACACTGAAAGGACAGGCACGTAAGGAGGAAGCAGATCTCAGCAGCTGGAAGAGAGCTGCCTTGCAGCCCAGAGACCCTATTTGCAAGTAAAATGCAGCAGCAAGAATGAAGAAGTGCAACCAAACAACCATACATAGGGATCCGTTATTTTTTTTTTTATTAAGGAAGAACTACGCCATCGGTAGTGCTGGTAAGTGAGCAGTGTAGTTAGTAGGGTAATTTTGAGCCTTTGCCTCAAAGCACAAGACAAACAGTTTCTGATTGATGTGGTAAAGGAAAATCTGCGGTGCCTCACGCCGACGACTTTGTGCAAGAGCCTCTCAGTAGCAGCTTCTTGCCCAGGGAAATGAACTCAGGAAAAGAAAAGCAGCATTCCCCACTGGATGCCCCCAGTTTTTTTTCTTGAAAGCTGGCAGCAGGTTGTACCAAACAATGTCAGAGCCCAGATCCTGCCGTGAATTCACTATCAGGAAGGATGGACTTTGTTTCCAACCGCTCAGTAAGCAGCGAGCTGCTGCACACAGGCCTGTGGTTCACGTTGTCTGAGCTGGCACAGTGACGGAGGCCACGGGGCTTCTGGAGATAATTCCCTCATGAAACTGCGGTGGGTTGACAGCTTTGCCAAGTGGGGAAATCAGCAATAAATCTGAATGCCTGGAGTGCTTGCTCTTTGTGTATTTTTTCTCCTCCCATTCCTCACGATTCCTCTTGAAGTCTGTGAATTTTTGTCAGCTGGAAGGGGTGGAGGGACTCACACTGTTCCCAGCAGTGGTTTGTCTCTTAAATTACTGCAAGAGGCAACAAAGATTATAAAACTTGAATGAATGTCACGAGGAGTGTAAGACAGTTATCTCAAGTGTCCTTAAAATAATTTTATTTCTGGTTGCTTAATGGTAGCTAGAAATTAGTCTTCATACATTAGTGCCTGGGAAAGCAATCTATGTGCAAGTGATGTTAAATGTTGAGTTGATAATATTGTGGGGAAGGTCCACATGGTAAAAAGAGCTTAACAGCAAGTTGTCAAGGAGGAGACAGACTTGTCTTGAATGTCATTAGGCATCTAAACTGTTGCCTCTTACTCTGAGCTGACCAAGTTTCCTTCATAGTCAGTGGGAGGAGATGGGGGCCCTCACAGAGCTGATTCTTCATGAACAGATTGCTGTGTTAGTGAGACTGAAAGACCCCCCGGCACTGCTCATCTCTCTGCAGCTTTTAGAAAGCTCCAGGTAGCTGAGACATACCTGCCTCAATCTGACAAATGCCACCAGCTGCGATTTAAAGCATGCATACCTTTGAACTTCAAATAAAATCCATGGTTTTACAAAGAAGACATTTTACAACGCACTGCTGTCAAATACTATGTCTGGAAAGATTTTTGGTGAAGATTAGCTGGATTTCAGAAAAGGTGCTGTAGCTCAAAAAAGAAGAGAATTCAGAGGAGTGCTCAGGTCTGTTATACCTAAGCTGATCCCAGTAAGGGATCTGTTTACACGAGCTTGTTGTCCATGCATGTTGGGCCGTGCTCTGGTTTGAGTTTGCAGTGAACCAGGTGGTAAAATTCAAGTTTGGGAAGAAGGAGAGAGAGAGGAACAAGCATGAAAGAAACACATTCTTGAGCTTAGGCACTGGTTCTGAAACCAACGGGAGCCATAGGGCACAGAGAGTTTGAGGCCGTGCTGAGGGCCAGTGAGCCCTCAGCCACGGACCCTCATGCAATCTGTGAACCCAGACAGTGCCAGGAGTGATGGCTGCAGCACACTGCCCTTCCCTTGACGTAAAGCTGTGCACCCAGTGAAGGCAGTATGGCAGGATCCTTCCCATTGCACCTTCCAGCGGTGCCTCATGAGCGTCCCTGAGGGTTTTACAATCGTAGCTGGAACCTTTGCAGTGGGAAAAGCTCTTCGTGCACCTCTCTTGTGTAACTTTCCAGGGTAGGCTGCAGTCTGGAGTTTATTTTCCCCTACTCTCCTGTCTGTGCTATTCATAGCAACGTACCAAAACCCACAACACCCATTTGCTTTCTTGCTGGTGGTCTCAGTGGAAAGCCAATCACCAATTCAGCAGTGGGAGTTCTTTAATTCCAGAGGAAATCTGAAGCATTTGTGGGAAGGTTGTTGGGCTGAGGTAGGCACAGCATTGTCTGGGTTCTGGGGAATTCAGTTTCTGCAGCTGCGGAATTAGTATCTCCCCACTTATTAGTGAGTCTACTGCATATTTATTTAACTTTGTGCCTGTTAAACAGCACTGAGCTGCTTGTTTCTGCTTTGCGTTTTTGTGCCTTACCACGATGTGCTTGTATTTGTAAGTAAAAAAAAATAGCTGGTTTCAATGGATCACCACGTAAGTCATGCGACAAAACAGTTAATCCAAGAAAACAAAGTTGGCTTCCTCTGTCCACCATGGCTGGGAAGAAGTGAGCTCTGAACCGACCTGGAGGTGTTCAAGAAAAGGGTAGATGTGGCACTGAGGACGTGAGTTAGTGGGCATGGTGGTGATGGGCCGATGATTGGACTAGATGATCTTGGAGGTCTTTTCCACCCTTAATGATTTGTGATTCTATGAACCTGACCTGCTGCAGATGAGGATGACCCCAGCACAGGGCTTGTCCATCCTGCTGAAGTTTCGAAGCAGGGCAGATACGGAGCTCTCGGCCCGTTAAAATCTATCTTTGTGCCTTCTGAGCTGTGTCGGGGAGCTGGAGGCGTGGGTTGGCTTCTCTCATCCTCGCATGGCAGCACAGCTGGCAGCAGAGCTCGGCCTGCGTGGCGGCCATGTGGTAGTGGGGTGTGTGAGTGAGGGCTGCGGAGTGCTGCCAGCAGCAAGTCCAGGGGGGCTCACTCTGCTGCAGCAGGGAGAGGATTTCAGCCTGGAAACTGCTGAGCTGCAGCAGTTGAAAAGCCCTGAGGTGATGTGTAGCAGCCCTGCCATGTAGATTGAAAGGTGAAGCCATCATGGCACCTCTGGGAAGGCCCCAGCTCCTCCCACTGCTCTTGGGCAGAGGGTCTGTCCCACCAGCATCACGGGCCAGAGCGGACACAGGAGGTGTGTGGCTCGTGGGGGTGGGGCAGGCAAATGTGGTCATTTCCTGAGGAAACAACGGCTTGGTGTTTGATTCAGCCCTGCCTCAGGAGGAGAGAGACTGCAAAGGTAAAACGCACCTCGGGGTCGTTACAGTTAAAAGTTGCTGAAAAACCTCAGTTTTTCAGCCTCTGTTTTTAAGGAACTTCTGAGGGGTTGGCACTTTCTGGGCCACCAGGATGGGGACTGATCTTATCTTGCATAGACTTTATTTTTCTTTTTTTTGACACCATAGAATCATAGAAAGGTGTGGGTTGGAAGGGACCTCAAGGATCATCAAGTTCCAATGCCCCTGCCACAGGCAGGGCCACCAACTGCTGGATCAGACACTGGGATGGGGCACCCACAGCTTCTCATCTCCCTGCAGTGACTGATTTGCATTATCTGCTGCGGAGGCACGGCTTGTGCGTGCAGCCAGCCTTGGAGATAGAGGCTCCTGAAGTCAAGTGCCATGGAAGGAAGACTGACCCAGGGAGCCGATGGATGCTGGCTGTGAGGGTGTTGCTACAGCACAGGCAACAGAGGTGCTATTTTGAAACAATCTTCTGGGCCTGGCTGCTGTGCTGTAGCTTCCAGCAGAAGATTTATTAAATGAGTTAAGTGAATCTGATGCTTACCACTGAAGCAGTTCTGCTGTTGCTTATCGCCCTGTGACTGTTGTGCTCAGTGCTGGGAAAAGAGCTTATGCCACCCTTTCAGTACCAGTTTAATACTGAAGATGAAACTCTGTGTTGGAGCTGGTGGTTGGGTGTATATGTAGAGTGTATATATTTTTATGTTCTTGTTTCCCATCCTCTTACAAGATCTGGAGAATTCAAGAAGTGTGATGTGAATGTAGGACGTGTTTTGCAAACATTGTGGGAAAGTTAGTGACTGGGAGCTGTGCTGAGGAGAGGAGGCCTTCTTCAGCCATTTTACCTGCAAACTAAAGGAGATGGGGGCCTGAAGAAAACTCCATAGATTTGTAGTCGGGGTACTTGGAGTACTCTGGAAGTACTCCAGAGCAGAAGCTGAATGAGCAGCTTCCAGGCAGATCAGCTGCTACGTGGAGCAGGCAGCAGGCCCCGCGTGAGACCTCAGTCCTGTTCCAGACAGGGCAGGGGCCGGCGGGTTTTGTCTGAAGAGAAGGTGTGAGGCAGGGGATGGATTTCAGGGGCAGGACTGGAAAAAGCTCACGTCGAAAAAGTTTTGTACCAGGGGATAAAATGGGAAGAGATTTTCTTCTGAAAATGTGTTGCTTATTCATTTCTTTTTTGATTAGGGCCCATTACAAATACATGGCTGTTTAGTCCCAGAAAGGAATTAAAGGAGCCCGTGAGGGTTGTGTAACTACTTCCATATTAATTGCCTTGTTTGAGAAGCTTAATCCTTTTGTAACTCCACTTTGACCTTATGTAAGCTTTCGTTCCTGCTAGAAAAAAGAGTATTTTGGGAGGATATTGGTGGAAAAGCCGTGCTTTTTGTTCACTGAGGTGGGGCTGTGCCTCTTCCATGTCTGGGGTGGGAAGGCGTCGGGAGGGCTTTCCTACCCCTCCGTGAACATCTCTGCTTCCAGAGTAGATGGGGATAGCCAGCTGGCATGTCACGTTCTTCATTTGGTGAGAGACAAAACCTCTTTTTCTCCCAGAGTCATGCTGACAACGTGCTCAGTGTATTTTGTCTTACGCCTGTGATTTAGTTTTAAAAACAGATGGCTCATGGCCGGTTCAGCCGCCACTTTGTGCCCGTGTAGAGAAGTGAAGTGCGCGGTTCTGTAAAACAGGCGACATCCTCTCCAACCTCTTCCTCCTGGCGGTGGATGGAATCCCCAGGTGTGCTCCCAGCCCTGGCTCAAGCAATGCCGCATAACCCTGGGAGAGCTGGGGATGCTCAGAGCTTCTCCTTCTGCTGTTTGCCCTCACGGTCCTGACCCCTTCGCTGGAGCCACGCATCGTGCGGAGGAGCTTGGTGGCTGGTGGCCACTCTTTAGGTCCCATGTTGGCTCAAGCTGGGTGTCCCTGCACCTTTGGGATGCTGGTGAGGGCACAGCTCTCCTCCTCACCGTCCTGCTTCTGGCTGCCAGAGACCTGCAAATCCTTCTAGCCACCGCCTCTGGAGCGTGGCACGGAGCTCCCTTTGTCCAGCGCCGTGCTCCTTCGGGGCGACACTAATTGTTCACTCTCATTTCATGTCTCCAGCTTTACTCAAGAAATTAGGATGTAGGATAGACACGGAAGCTAAACATTTCAGCAAGGCGACTTTTGTTTCCTCATTACGCTTGTCTGCTCACCCTGTCTTCAGCATGGGCGCTGACGGATGCGAGCAGCCTGGGGGGGATGAGCGCAGATGGCCGTGACCTCGAGACGTGATGAGCTGTAACCAGAGAAAATAAATCTCTGCTTCCAAGGAGAGCCTTACACAACAGAATTTCATGTGGCTCAGCTGGATTCACAGCGGAACGTTAAAATTGCTGAGCAAAGAGCTGCGTGGCTCGCGTCGTGAATAGGCGTGTTGTGTGGGGAAGCCGCTTACCGCAGCCTCTCAGATGGAAAAAACTCAGCTGTATTGTTTTCCTTTGGGTTAAAACAAACAAACAAACCCAGAAAACAAACCCTCTGTGATTCAGAATTCTTCAGAGATGCGGTCTGGTTCAGCAGCACGAACGCTGAATTGCAGGGCAGCAGCCCAGCAAGTTTTGACGGAGGAACCCGTAACCTCCTGACACAGAAATTGGTGTGGGAGCCAGAACATAACTTCCCCTTCCAATCTCTCTGGAGTTTTTTACTTTTCTAATTCCTGAAACCGTGACGTGAGGGCACCATTTTTGATTCAGAATCCTCTTAGAAACCATGAGAAGTTGATTTTAAGGAGTAAATGCAGTGGGTAACAGTGAGGTTCAGGGGTGGCCTCCAGCTCCCAGTGCTGGGGCTGGAGGTGAGCAGCAGGCAGCTTGTGGGGGAGAGCACTGTGAGCTCCTCAACCAGGGGAACCTGGTCTGTTCCCAGGCAATTGAATAAACCCCCGGGAGCTAATAAACCACATCAGCTCCTCAAGTGACACGCGTTGGCTCTGCCCATCGGTCAGTCATGATCTCCACTCCCTTCCCATGGGCACCAGGCTCCACACAGCTCCCCGGGACGGATGGTGGTGCTGACGGGGATGCCTCCTGCTGGGACTTGAGCCAGGAGGAAGAAGGTGGTGGGCTATGGTATGGCATCAGCTGCTGCTCCCCTGAGTTGTTTTATCCCAAGGTATCAACTGAATGGCTTCTGCAAGGATTTGTGTTTTTTAGCAAAAAGAGGGAGCACATTCTCCAAGCGCCAGTGGTATCTTGTGTTGGTCTCTCTGAGAGGCTTCACGACATCACTTCATGACAAATTCTTTTGTGAGCTGGAAGTTTGGCTGGCTTGCCTTAATAGGAAGGTACGCAGTACTCTGAAATATTTTTGACCTCTCCAAAAATATATTCCTGCTATATAGAATTCTAACATCATTTTCCATGTGATGGTTTGAAAACAAACAATAGCGCAAGCCCATGGCCTGAGATTTCAGCTGTAACATTCTTCAAGGTTTTGGAGTTTGGGATGTTTTTTATTTTTATTTTTTTTCCATCTAACCCACTCAGTTTCCATATCATCATGCTGACTTCATCTCCTCCTACGTTCTGTAGTAGTCTCACGTAAATAACCATAGTAATAGTCATGATAAGAATCAACAATTTTTAATTTAAACTTTTTTTAACCCAGTTAACTACAAGAAAACCCTATCATAAGAGGTCAGTATTGTTATAAAATCAATCAGTAGGTTTGAGAACAGGAATTCTGCACACTTATCCAGCTTTGTACTCACCTATTTTCCTCTCCTTTTCCTCCGTAAGAACCCCATTGCTAGGAGCTGAGGTCATTTGCACCCTGAAATGTCTGTTCTGTGATTTACTGGTTGCAGCCCAGAGCAGATGGGTTCCCAGGGCATCCTGTGCCTTGATGGGCTTCTCCGGTGTCTGATAAGGTCTTCTGCAAAGGCTGCTGCCCTGACTCCTCCCTCTACTCAGCTACTGATGTCAATGGAAGTGCAGAATGGTATCGCTGGGACTCCTACCACTTTCTCTTGCTTCCTGATGAATACAAAAGCAATGAGGAGGGCCAGGTATCACAGAATCACGGAATTGTAGGGGTTGGAAGGGGCCTCTAGAGATCATCGAGTCCAACCCCCTACCAAAGCAGGTTCCCTGCAGCAGGTCACACAGGTGGGCGTTCAGGTGGGTCTTGAATATCTCCAGGGAAGGAGACCCCACAGCCTCCCTGGGCAGCCTGTGTCAGTGCTTCCTCACCTGCACTATGAAGTTCTTCCGCATATTGGTGTGGAACTTCCTGTGCTCCAGTTTGTGGCCATTTCCCTTCATCCTGTCCCCAAACACCACTGAAAAGAGATTCCCTGTGTCCATTTGCCTCCCGCACTTCTTTAGATATTTGCACACATTGATCAGGTCCCCTCTCGGCCTTTTCTCAAGGCTGAACAGACCCAGATTACTGAGCCTCTCCTCATAGGGGAGATGCTCCAGGCCCTTTATCATCTTTGTGGCCCTCCGCTGGACTCTTTCCAGGAGGTCCCTGTCTTTCTTATACAGGGGAGCCCAGAACTGGGTACAGTTCTCCAGGTGAGGCCTGACCAGGGCAGAGTAGAGGAGGAGGATCACCTCCCTCGACCTGCTGGCAATGCTCTTTTTAATGCACCCAAGTATCACCAGGTATGTCTCAGACCTTTAGGAAATTAAGGAGAGAGTAATATTCATCCATAATAACTGAGTTGCCACCATCAATTAAATTCACCAGATATTTTTCTCCCCAGCCTCCTGCAGCTTTAATCTGAAACTTTCCAATTTCCTGTCTGTGGACACCATCTCTGCCTGAACAGAGTCCAACTTTCCATTAATGGACACAGCAGGCTTTGAAAATAAATCAGACGAAGGGTGGAGACTGCAGCCGGGATGCTGCGTGTGAGAGTTGGCCAGACCCAAACCCAGCGCTGCACCAGCGTCTTCCTGCTTAGTGTTGGGGTTATTGAAACAACCAAAGGTGAACCAAAAGGAGAAAGACAGCCAAACATCAGCAGTGAGTGAAAAGCACATAAAAAGGAGTAAAAGAGGATCTGAAAAGAGGAACTGAGAGCTTTCAATCCGTCTGCATGACTTGTAATTTAGCCTGTGACACCTGAATGTTCCTTGGAACCTCTGATGCAGGGGTTCGTGTGCTCTGCTGACTGGCACAGCTCCAACTTTGCACAATATTGCTTGGGTTAGACAAAACTAGAGGTTGGGCACTGGGCACAAAATAGCCAGTTTGTTGTTGTCTCAGGTTGTTGTCTCAATTCGTCTCCAGTCTATGCAGAAAGAAAGTGTTGTACAGGCTGCCCTGGAAGGCAGAAGACAGCTGGTGAAGCCCTGGGTTCAGAAAATATCAACAAATCTCTAACGCAGTCATGGGAGATGAGCACTTGGCAGCTCTGGTTCTGGCTTGGTGGGAACTGCCGTCTTCACCCATGGAAATACTCCAGGTCCCGACTGGCTTCGAGCCCGCACTGCTTGCCGCAGCAGGATGCCCCAGGGCAGCTGGGAGGATGCGCTCCAGGAGAGGGCATTAAATGTTGAGCTTTCAGAAGCACTCTAGGCGTAGCTCTTGGATGATGCGCTTCTGAGAAATGTGCGTTTAAATGAGTTGCTTTTGCTTATAACGTTGAATGGGCCTAGTTTTGGCTAGAAAAAAAAATGCACATGAGAAAGAGAGAGGAAAAAAATACTGATCTTAGAATCATCATGGAATGGCTTGGGTTGGAAGGGACCTCAAGGCCCACCCAGTTCCACCCCCTGCCATGGGCAGTGCCACCCACTGGGTCAGGCTGCCCAGGGCCCATCCAACCTGGCCTCGAGCACCTCCAGGGTTGGGGCACCCACAGCTTCTCTGAAAGGCTGCAGTGAGGTCTCCCTGGCGCCTTTTTTTCTCCAGGCCACACAACCCCAGATCCCTCAGCCTTTCTTTGGAGGAGAGGTGTTGGACTTTGTCCATCTGAAAAGTCTAAATCATGTGTTGATATTTCTTTCTTGAGGATGGCACCTGGTGCTCAGCGCTTTGGCTGGAGGCCGAGCAGGGATGTCCCGCGTTGGGCTGTGGGGAGGATGGGGAAGGCAGCGTGCTCCGGCCAGGTAGCACAGCTCAGATGGCAACAATTCAGTCTTTGCTGTTCTGAGTGGGATGAGAACAATTAAGAAATAAAAGCCTTTTATCTAGCTTTTAAAGACTTTGCAGATACTATGTTTCTACACTAGTGTTTTTTAAATCTTTTTAAGCTAGAAATACAAGCAAGCTTCTTTGGTTACCAGCAGAAAGTATCAATGGAAATGGCAGACTCCCATTGTTTTCTGCAGATTTGTAATTTTGTGAACCGTTCCTCCCTCCCTCCAGCAGAGTTTCAGGCCATTCAGCTTGCAGTTTTTTTTTTTACATCTGCTCCTGGTGCAGTATCTCCTTTCCCCATCTGAAGCAGCTCTTCAGAACAATGTTGAAAAGTGGAAGGCGGGGGGAGGCTGTCAGGAGAGAGCTGCTTTGTCAGCCACAGAACCCACGTGTGCTCCCCACAGCGGTGTGGGGACAGAGCAGAGTGCAGCATCCTTTGTGCTTACCACTTGGCAGGGCTCTGTGGGCCTCGGGGTGGCCCTGCAGGAGCAGAGGTTGGCCCAGATGGACCCAGAGGTGCCCTCCAACCTTGGCCATTCTGTGATTCTGTGAGTTGTGTTTTAGTGTTACATAGATAGGTTTGGATTTGTCATCTTCACTGCTTTTATCAGGTTGGATATTAGGAAAAACTTCTCCAAAAGAGCGGTGATGCATTGGAACGGGCTGCCCAGGGAGGTGGTGGGGTCACCTGGGGTTGCTCAAGAATGTGGAGATGTGGCACTGAGGGACAATATTGGTGGCAGGTGGATGGTTGGACTGGATGATCTTAGAGGTCTTTTCCAACCTTAATGATTCTATTCTATTCTTTTTATTTTAATTTGTATGCCTGTTATGGTGAAGGTGAAAAAGCTGAGACCTCTGGGTCCCAAGGGTTAATAGTGCCCCAACAGATGGGCAGAAATTTAGAGACCAGGAGGGGCAACCTTTTGTCATCTGGTGTGAGAGAATGAACAGCACTGCTGTGACACCGTGCCTTTGTTCTTGGTAAAAAACCAGCTCAACACAACCTGCAGCCAGCACAGACACCTGGAGCAGCAACTGAGGAGAACCAGCTGGCCTGAGGCCATCCACTTGTCTCCAGACCTCTCCTTGCTGTAAGCTTTTGGCCTCTATAGGTGTTGGAGAAAGCTTGGGCTAAAAGCTTGGCCTGAAAACTCAAAGAAAAGCCCAATCTTCCCTCAATGAACAGAACCCATTCCTGGTAAATCACTCTGTGAAGACAGGGGACTTAATAGCCCCAAACCCTGCAGCTGGTGGCAAGGGGAAGCCATGGGGACCAGGTGAGCCTGCCCTAACGGCTCCAGCTGTTGGGAAGGAAGGCAGGGAAGAGAACAAAGTCTCTGTCATGAACGCTGGCGAGTTAAAATGAGGAGTATTTAGGCCTGACATCGAGTGGATCTGAAGGCCTGGTTTGCACAGCTCCTTCCTCGATGGACATACCTGCTGGTGACGGCTAAGGTGACACCGCCGGGCTTGGGGGCTCACCCCTTACCCCCTTACCTCAGCACGACCTCTGCGTGCTGCTTACTGATGCCCTGGGTGGGTGTTGGCTCTTCCACAACCAGCTCAGATCACGCCAGAGAGGCAGAAGAGCTGAAGGAAGAGGAGTCGCAGAGCAAGGGGTCTGGGGACGCTTGCAGCAGCCAGGAGTGCAGGAAAAGGGAGACGGCCTATTGTGGCCAGCCCATTAGTTGTCCTTCCATACGAGGGAAAGGTTGCTTGGGTGCCTTCTCACACCGCTGTGTTTGCTGCTGTAGAGATCTCCTCCTCATCTCTCCGTTCTCCTTTCAGTATCTTGTCTGACGAAATACCTGAACTTTGCTAGGAATCTGCTGCCACTGAGGGCCCTCTGGCCACATAGCTCCCCAAGGGGAAAGACGTCAGCTTCAAGTTAGCTGAAATACTGACACAAGTTCAGAAAGATATCAGTGAGTCACAACTTAAATTGGACTACGAATCAGAAGGCTTCTTTTACGATTTGAGGAGTGAAGCCCTGGAGCAGCCGTCTGATCGGTGTGGTAGAGGCACGCTCCCTCTCTGGCTGTTTTAGGACAATGCTCAGCATTATTATATTATAATGTCCTTCCATTACGGGAAGGGCTGTGGGGCAGGGATTTGTTGTAAGGGTGAATTAGCTTCTGATGGTCACCCATGTTTAGGTCCCTCTGAGGGATGGGAATTTTTGCTGCTTGAGGCAGCAGCAGCCACTTGGTTCCCCCACCCTTGCTTTGGAAGCTACACAGGCCGTCTTCCAGGATCACAATCCTATAGCACACTACAACCATTACTTCCGCTCTCACTATTCAGCCTGAGATTTGCTTCTGGTTTCTGGGAATGGCCTTTTTTTGTTTCTAGTGCATGAGCTGTCCTGTGAGCCCATCCAGAGCAGAAACCTACAGGCTGTGGCCCCGAGCCTGGGGCTGCAGGGCCCGGCTGTGCAGTCAGTGGGGAGGGATGCATCTGAAACTTCTTTTCCCCTTTCCTTTTTCCCCCTTTACTGCAAAGTTTAAAATGGCAGAGGGATGAACAAATGAAGTTCAGCTCCTCCTCCCACACCCTCTCCCCTTCCCCGAAGGTGCAACCTGGGACAGATCTCAGTCTCCCGTAGTGCTGTTGGCACCGTTGCTGTGATTGCTCAGTCTCTCACTTCTCTAAACAACTTTTTTTTTTTTTTCGTGTTGTTTCAATGTTTTTAATGTGGAGCCCGGTGCCAAAATCCGCCAGCATCGTGGGAAGGTGCGATCTTCTCCTAACAAACACTCCTCACTGCTTCCAGGGAAGAGTTAGCCTGTGGGCCCCACGTTGTGCGGCTGAAGCAATGTGCTGACGTTATCTCATTTAAAGCCGTTGCAGGCTACCCCAAGGAAGCCATTGCCTGTTTGTGAGGTGTTCTGCAAGATGAAAACTGTTCATTAAAGTGAACATGGAATGAAAAAGCGCAATATGTGGGCGCTGCCTGGTGAGCCCCTCTGGCCCAACGAGGCCCATGAGGTGAGGCGCTGGATTCAGGGAGCGTCAAAGGTGGAAGGACAGCCTGAGCGCTGACAGGTGGCAGATAACTGGGTCCGACGCCCAAAGCTGCAGTGCTGGCAGCCTGCTATGTGCACCGCAGCCAGTCCGGGCTGGCTGCAAACTTCGGTAACACCTGGACGAAGCCTGAGTAGTGGAGCCCAATGTCTTCAGGTACGGAAGGGTCACGAGGCAGAAGCAATGCTCAGGGCCTGTGTGTGCCTCCTGCTTCTGCATAGCACTGGGGGGGGGCTGGTGCCAGAAAAATAATAATAATAAAAAAGAAGATCTTGGCTGCAGGAAAGATCCTGGAAGTGGGTATCTGCAGGGAGATGAATGTCAGGGGATGCCCAGGCCCTCGGGCGAGCCTGGCACGAGCTTGTTACTGAGCAGTTTTATGTCCCAGAGGAAGACAAAACCAGAAGCATTTGACACATACAGGTGAGAGAATGGAATAATTTTACTTACTGTCACTGCTGGAAAAGAGTCTGGGTTTTTCGATTTTTTTAAAACTTTTATTTTTTATTTTTAGAAAAAGGAAAAAACTCTGCATGGTAGAGTGCATGGTCTATCATTTCGAAACAGAACAAGTGATATGGAATGGATTTATTTCCCAAACTATTTGAAGTTGAACCTAAAATCATCCGTAAATCAACACTCATTACCAGGTAAGACAAAGGCAAACAATCAATGTTTTTTTTTGTTTGTTTGTTTGGTACAGATTTCCTCTATCGCTTCAGCCTGAATCCTCCCGGGGTTGGGGAGAAAGGGGGCAAATGCTGCCCGTTGTCCTGACCCCCGCCGCCCTGGCCACGCGTTGTGCTTTGAGCCCTAGCGTCATATGGCTTTATATGCGTTCCTAACGAACAGTGCAACGACATCGCCATCGCAGGCGTTTGTTCCACGTTCCAGCTGTAGCTGAACACCACTCCAAAACCCTTTCCCACCCCCGAAATGATGACGGCGATGACAACATAAAGCAGAAAGTCTCCAGCAATCAGATTTCCTCCCAGAAATCTGTGTAAACTGTGGATCGGGGTTGGGTAGCAGCACAGGAGACAAAAGATGTGACAGCGTGATTCAGGAGCGTCTCTAAAGACTACTGTGAGACTGTCATTCTTCAGTCTGCATCTCGCAATCACAACTTGCTTCTTCCCTGCAATACTCTAAAGCAACACGGAAAGAAAATCAAGACTCGAAAGCGAAAGGCAGAAGCCTTTAGGGGAAGGTAAAGCCTCCCCTTAGCTTCGAGTGGTCACTGTCGGGAACAGAACTCTGCCACCAGAAGCAAATCTTGAACATATGTACATGATTTTGGTGGGAAGGGACACAGCCGAGGATGGCAGGGCCCACAGCTGTGGTGTGAGGACAGCATGCCGTGCTGCCATGGGCACACAGCTCTTCCCTCCTGGGCTGCTCGGGCTGGGAAGAGTGCGCATCTCACCCCCCCAGTCCTGTTGGAATGTATCTAGGCAGCAATTAGGTAAGTATTAGTAATTACTGTAAGCCAGCACAGCAGCCCTCCCCCTTAAAATGGAGGGAGAGCAACAGCATCAGGCGGGTTCCCGTTTGTCCTGGTGCGTTCCGCATGCCCTTCCAGATCCGAGAGAGCAACCGCACGCAGGCGTTTTCAGACTAGGATTAAAAGGAGACAAAGCTGGTAAAGAAACTGAATGTTTCCTGGCCTAACCAAAGGAAATAACAGAACCGGTTAAAATAAGAGCGAAAGAAAGTAAGCATGGGTGTGTTCAGGTCCTCGGCCGTGTCCCACTGCCCCACATTCTGCTCACAGAGCCCCCTCCGTCCTCTGAGCAAGCGCTCCCAAACTGTAACACAGAGGTAAGGCCTCAGCTGCAATCTCGTGGCTGTTTAGAAAATACCACAAACGTAAGGATTCGGCTCTCCTGGGTCTGTGTGGGGCACGCTGCGGGCCAGGCTCGGGAAGTGAATCTGAGAAGCTGGGGTGCGGGTGCGATCCTCAGAACGCCGATGGCGGGATGATGTCTGCACCCATGGTGGGCGAAACTTGCTGACTTCTGGGTGTCCACGGGAGCCATGGGAGCTGCAGGAGGGTCTGCTGTTAAACTCCAGGGCTGGCATCTCTAAAGGAACCGCACCTCGAGCTGGAATGGGCGCTGGTTTTACGTTTTGCACAGTTCAATTCTTGTTACAAACCAGAACTTTAACAACAGCCGAGCCCCTGCTGTCAGAGCCTTAAGACACCTGTTACACTGCTGAGCCCTACTTTTTTTTTTTTTAATAAAACACTGTTTTAAGATACAGCACAATAAATGTGCTTATTACGCACTCTAACATAGAGCACAGAAATACAACACTACAGAGTGCAAGTCTAACCATCTCCACAGCGGGAAAAGTGCGAAGGTTAAAAATAAGCATGTGGCTTAACACAAGGTGTTTTTAAAAAACATGGCATGGAAACCTCGTCCTAATGCTTCCACCTTTATCACAAACACGACTGGAAACGTACGGTCAGCTGCTGATCCTTCCCTCGCGATAGCAGTGTCAAACCTCCCAAAGGTAAGATGTCGGAAAGATCAGAGAACTAGAAAAAGAAACCAAGAGTGTCCAAAAATGATCCCAGTTACCACTTTTCCAGTAGTTACGTTTTTCAAGGAGTAAACAGGTAAGGTCACCTTGATCTTCCCCCTCGGTAACTGACAGAGGCTGGGACAGCTGTGCCACCCACCTGGGCCGAGGTCAGCCCAGCGTCACGCACGCACACACACACGGCGACACACAAACACCCCACAGGAAAAAGTGCACTTTCAATTGATGATACAAAAATAGATTGGCACATTCTTTTTGACACAGTGAAGATATCCTCTTTAAAAGCTTTTTTTTTTTTTTTTTCCTTTTTTCCCAACGTTGAAGAGTCCTTTTGTGAGTTGCAGCAGGTCTGTAGAAAAAGCGCAATGAGAATGCACTCACGTGGGCCTCCGGGGTTTGTGTGATTGAGAGAGGGGTGGGAATGGAGACGGCCCTTCAGGTTTGTGTATGACTGATGACAGGTAACTTTTAGGTCCGCAGTCCCCGCAGGCAGGGTCAGTTGCCATCCAGTTTCAGCACGTTAACCACGTACCAACGTCTCAGTCTTTACCTGCTCTGAGAAAGTAACGACACGTACATTTGTCAAAGCTGAGTCTGATGTCAACGCAGTGCTTCCCATCAGTTGCTGGAAAAACTGGTTTGGAGAGGGAGAGAGCCAACTGTTAGGAGTCTGATTTTGCATTTCCAGTAGTAACTGCAGCTCGGGAGAGCCAGGTGGGAACAGTCCGGAGCCCCTTCCCAGCAGGGCAGCCAGTGCTAGGAGTTCTGGATCAAGCGTCTGTAGTGCGGCATCACTTCGTGCTCGGGAAGGTGGAGAGCAAACTCCAAGGCCACCAGCACCGGGAATTCGAAGGCGATCAGCTCTCGCCTGTTCAGCCGGAACTTCTCTTCCAGTTTCTGTAACAACAGCCCAGGAAAAAACGAAAAGGACTTTCTCAATGAGGTTTTCACTTTCTACTGCTTTCTTACAGCTGATGGTATTCAAAACCTTTAAGTAAGTGTGTGCTGCTGTTGTTAAACCTCTGCCTTGCTGGACCTTCACAGCTCTAGATCATGACAATGAGAGTTGAGCCTTCCTAGCTGGGTGAAACACTGCCATCAGCGTTGGTGCGCTCTCAGAACTGATCATCTTTCCTTACCACCGCGTTACTCAGCAAGACCTTTTACTTTTAACTGACCTAAATGCGCTGAGCAGCAGCTGATGAGCATGTCACGTCACGTTGCTCCGTATTCCCCCTTCCCTTTGCTGCTCAGGGATGAACCAGATGCACTGCTTTCTTACTGGGGAGGTGGTTTACAACGTTTGACCAGACCTGCTATTTCTGGTGTTCGTCACTTCACTCATTCCACCTCTAGCAGAGACATCTTCTGATGACCACAGTGATTACCAGTGCGGGAAGAGAAACACCTCTCTTCGTGCAGTCATTGTGTGATGAACACCTGCACCTCGTAACTGCCCACAGAATGCCTGCTCTGCTTGAAATCCCAGATTTTCTTTTCAGCACTATACTGTTATAACACCCTGTTAGGGAAATTATTTATGCTACAATTAGATAGGCTTGATTTTAATACCTCAGAGGCAAAAGGCGTCATCTGCAGCAACTGCAAGTACAGTGCACACTACAAACTGCTATTCCCAAAGGAGACGAGGTGGATTTCATACTTCTTGGCTTTCTGCTGTACTGCACTAAACCTCCCATCTGTTCTGCTGTTTTCACTGGATCTGGATGCTAAAAGAAGGCAGACAGCTCTTCAGAGACATTCTCCCCCTCTTCCACTCTTACGACCTCCCTTAGCTTGCTGCTTTGCTGCCCACTGGATCTAATGAAAACCTCAATGTGACTTAAGGGTGGACCAACAATTCAGAACAGCAAGAGGCCAGATCCTCCAGCTCCCACTCAGTTTATTCTTTCTGGCTATTCGAAGCACATTGTAACGCTAACAAGGTGACTGTCAGACCAGTTCTGTGACTGTGGCAGGCAGGTGTGAGTCCAGTTCTGCCCCCACCCAAGTTCCCATCTCTCTTGAACTGAGCTGGCTGTCCTCAGCTATGAGACTGATTTTCTGTTGCATTAAACAGGACTGGTGTCTCAGTGCTTGCACATGAATTATGGAATAACACAACCCTCTGTCTCTTACCAATTTGATATGGAGTGGGTAGAGGAACAAACACCTTCCTCTACAAAAGACAAGCTGGGGTGAAGTGTCTAATGTGGAGTGTCCTCTTGCCTAAAAGCTTGACTTGACGAAAAAAAATACAAACTGGTAGTCTGTTAGATTTCTTCTCAAGTTAGTATCCACCTTTACCTTTCAAAGAACAGTCTTTACTGACATAAAGACTGATTAAAGGAAAATGAGTTTCCTGAAGGTTAACTTTTGACTTGCGCTGACAGAACGGTGGTCAGATATATCTCAGACCTCACAGTATCTGACACCACATCAATCACATCAAAGGAGTTTCTTAGTCCTCTGCTGTGACACTGACCACTACTACATACAGGAATGCATTCAGCTAGCTGTAGTGCAGGATACCCAGAGGGGAGCATGACTGCTGACGAGCAGGCTTGCACACACCACACACTGGCACTGAATGTAGAAGGAACACTGAAAATGTATGGATACCTACATCTATCAGATGTTTGACTTCGTGTTTTCTGAGGTCGCTGCCAATTTTGGCTGCTAGAAGAACACAGGCTCCAGCACAAAGCTTTCTGTTCTGCTTGTTCAGCTTCCCCTTGAGAGCGAGCTTCTCAAAGTAGACAAAGGCCATGGCTACCGTGGGCTCTTCAAAACCACACTCTTCTTGGGCAAGCTTGCGCATTTCTCTCTTCAAGCTAAGTAAAGAGACCAGACAAGAACGCTGTGAACTGCATGCTAAAGCATTTCTCATTTCACCAGAAGTCATTATTTCAGAGACTCCTGCTTGGTCAAATGGAAAGGAAAGGAAAAATGTCATTTACTGGGCAGGTGTGTTTATGCTTTATTCTGGGGACACATTGCACGACTTGTTTTGACTTCATCCTTGCCCTCCAATAGACAGTTGCATCACACTGCAGAAGTAACTGAAAAGCTTCCACATTTTTCGTAGAAATACTTCATCAGAAGTCTTAAGCTGTATACAACGTATTTAATAACAGCAGCTTGATTGATTGCTTGTGATCTGTACACAGCTCTGCAGTCGGTTACGGCTGGTCAAATCCAAACCTGCTATGTACTGCAGAATTCCGTAGTCACAGAGCAACAGGAATCAGCACCCTTCTGGCTGCTTCAGTCAAATGAAATCACTGTTACTCCAGTGAAGCAGTATGCCTAGCCTGCTACGCTGGAAACAGTGATGAAATACTACAACCTTGCTGTGAAACCGACCACCTGTTTTGCTCCTGGCCAAGCTCTGTACAAGGCAGAAAAATAAACGTTTCTCGTTCCCCATTATCTTTTTAAGATAAGTGCCATAAGCTTGGAGTCTTTTTTTGTGTTTTTTTTTCTGAATCTGATAGTACAGTGCAGGCTCAGCTCACATCCTCATCCTCTCAGATGCTGAGTTTGACACCTGAGTGGTACAGGTTTGTGCAGTCCCCGATCTTGTTTTCTCAGCCCACTAATCAAAGCAATCATCTGACTTATTCTGCACCTCAGCAGGTCACTGCTTCTGGAAGATCAATCAGTGCTGCGCATCTCTTCATGCACAACAGCAATTGCACTGAAACGTGAGACAGATCTATCACGCTGCAGCCATGCCAAGCTTTGCAACGCACCTTCTTATTTTACTGAGGGTTAACTTGATGTGAGGGAACTTCTCCTTGAACGTCTCGTTCATGTCCTTCTTGAGATCTGATGGCTTCACATAGTCTATGACCGTGGTCTGTAACACATGGTTGAGAGAAAATCACTCTTTTAGTTTATGACAAACAAGATGGCTCAATCCCTACAAGCAAGGAACACCAAACTAGTGCCAGTCAAGAGACAGGAAAATTAAGTCTGAATGAAGGTAACAGTTTGTTTGCAGCTTCTCCATCAGAACGGGAGATCTGAAACCTGAGATGAGCGCTCAGCACAAACCCTGAATGGCACATACCTCATGAAGAGCCTTCCAAATACCGCTGAGAACGAGTTTAAGCCAAATGTGGGTGGATAAAACCCAGCTGACAATTCTTGTTAAGCCAAAGTAAGGCATCACAATAATTGATCTGATGACTTTGTGTGCGGCTCTGAAACAGAGTGCCAGTCTCAAACTGACTGGTCAAAGAACTGCTGGCACGACTTCTTGGCTACTGTATCAGACATTTATGACAAAGCAGGTAACTGGCCTAAAGGGTGAGCAGTTCAACAGAATGAGAGACAGTAACGCTCTCAAAAGTTGCATACTAAGTGGACAGAAACACTGAGTTACTTAGGACAACATTAGAGGTGTAGTCTGTTTTCTTCACATTAAAGTTTCTATCCGTTTTTCTCACACCCTGAAGAATTTCCCTGTGTAGCAGATGGCCCTCCTGGCCAGTCCTGCAATGCCAGCAGCAGCAGCTGTGTGTGTGCAGCACTTCTCTCATTCCTTCAGTCTTCATTCAGGAAGCACTTTGCTAAAATCCTCTGTCACCACTCACTTGGCCTCGAACTATCAGCTGAACAACAGCAAACCTCTCGTTTTTAGGAATGTGCCAGTTCTCTTCCTGGCTTTGGCTGTTCTACCCTTGGACAGAAGCAGAGGAGACAACACAATCCCCAGGCATCAGCTCCCGGATCAAATTTCCCTTCTAATTTCTGTTTATGGTTAAACTGCATTATGTTAACTCTAAACAACGAGAGCTAGAAAGAGGCATGCAAAACACACTGTGTTATGCCTCTATAAAAGATTGAGCCACCCTGTATTATATCCTCAGGGGAATCTAAATCAGCCAAAGAGACCTGACTGCATTTTTTTTCCCCCAAGAATTAAATACGGAAGGGCCTGGGGATGAAAGAGTGAAATGGCTCTGGAGACCAGCTGGACAACTCTCATTATCTGATAATGTTCTTGGATGGATCAGAAGCGAGCATGAAGAGGAGCAAAAGGCAGCTAACTCCTCCTGCACTTTGTTACAGTGCTATGGTACTGAAATAAGGGATAATAACAGGAATTAAGGAAGCAGAGTGTGCTCTCCCCTGCACAGCACACAGCAGCATTTGAGGTAAACATGCTATAATGAAGAGGAGAAAAACAGCTCCTTGGCGCAGGGAGCTGTTACAGTCATACACCCATTTCACAATGAGGGCTATTCAGCCACCTGACGTGCAGTGTGAAAGGCATCATTTGTCCAGATAAATTGCTCCCCATGACACCCTGGCAGGTGGTTCTGTGGGGCACATCAAGCACAACAGCTGCCCGCCCTTCAGCATCAAGGCCTGCAAGCCTCCTCCGCCACAGCTCCGTGCTAAGCACCAATCCAGTTTTGCTAAATAAAGAGGATGATTTATTACATTTTGTAATAAATCTGCCCTGTGAAGGAAAGCTGCCAGTTAGAAGAAACCATCAAAAAGGAGAACGTGACGCCAACCTTCCTCAGCCATCCCTGCTGCCCTGCTGGGGACACGTGAGCCAGAGCACAGGCCCGGCAGCCCCGGCAGCGCTGTGAAGGCTGAACATTCACACAGGGCCTTCGGGATGAGGCAGGCAGCTACTGATCACCTCAAAGAGCGAGCTTGGTGCGGCTGTGCAAAGCTACACTGCAATGTGCTTCGTGCTTCACTGCAAACCCTACTGCAGGCTGCTTGCTCCCTGTGACCACAGAGCTGCTTAGCTGTACCTTCATTATCTCCCGCAAAGCCATCACGGGTCTTCCTGGCAGACCTGCTCTTGGCTCCTTCCAGGGAACCATTTCCCTTCACACAGAGGAGAGCACCAACCTGCATGGGTTGGCTGTGCAGGACAGATCGCTCTGCAGAGGGAGGGCCCGAGCACCTTCTGGAGCAGCTGAGGGCTGCACACAGCTTATGCTGGCCAGCTCGCTGCGGTTCTGCCTCCTCCAGCATGAACTTTTTACATGGGCAGACAGTGATAGCACAAGGGAGGGACTGTTTTGAACTAAAAGAGGGGATTTAGATTAGATGTCAGGGAAATTTTTCACTGAGAGGGTGGTGAGGCCCTGGCACAGCTGCCCAGAGAGCTGTGGGTGCCCCATCCCTGGAGGTGTCCAAGGCCAGGTTGGATGGGCCCTGGGCAGCCTGATCCAGTGTGGATCCAGGCCCATAGCAGGGGGCTGGGACTGGGTGGGCTTTGAGTTCCCTTCCAACCCAAGCCAATCTATGATTCTGTGATTCACATACATGCTCCTGCAGTGGTTTCACCAGGGCCTCATGCGCTGCTCTGCAGGGCCCTTCGCTTTTACCGGGGAGTCCTCTGGCCCAGCTGATCGCCAGCAGATCTCCCTGCGTTCAGCTAAATTCTTTGTGGAAGTTCTTTTTTTTTTTTCTTTTTAAATTTTCTTTAAAGCAAAACATTCAGAGGCTTGAGAATAAGCAGACGGCTTAAAACTGAAAATGGAAAGGAGGTATAGCTATTTTTAAACGTGGAGATTTGTCAGTTTTGTCCTGGTGATAAGGATCTCCCCCCTCCAACTCTGAATTCTGCTGCTTCCTGCTAGACAACAGTCTCTGCGATATAAATCACAATAATGAAATCCAGATGAAAGCCAGTGTGTGCTGGTTTTGATTCATGTAACAGGATAACAGCAGCATGTTTGAACACACTGGCTCTAAGGCAGCTGTCTCATCTTGTCAGTGCCATGCTGGAGAGCTCAGCTAACTGCCCCTATTCTCAGGAAAAGGAATTGTGCAACTTCTTTCCTTTTTTCCCCTGATTTCTTGGTAGCTTCTGCAGAAGCCTGACTTGCCCCTGAGCAGCGGGATGCCCCTTGCCTGGCTGATGCCAACAGAAATGACAAATCGGGGATGCTGCCCACCAGAGGGGCAGCCCTCTCTCTGCTATGCTGTGCGCCTACAGAGGAATCCCAGCCCCCCTCCACCTGCCCAAGCACCTTCTGTCTGTCCTTCTCCCCAGACACTGCGTGTGCTCCGCGAGCTGCTCAGCACCGACCCTCTGCTGCTCCCCTTCCCATGGAGCAGGAAAGAGGATGGGCTGGAGGAAACCTCAGTGCGTGAGCGATGCCACACGGCCAGGGTGCCCTCGTGACCCACATGGACCAGCTGGGGCCTTACGGCTGAAATGGGAGTGCTCTGACCTTTCCGTTTGCCACCTTTTCTCCTTCTCAGCATTTCCTCTTCCTTTTCTCTTCTCTGCTTTAGGCAATCTTGTTTCTCTTGGGCTGGATGGGAGCCACAAACAAAGCTGCCATGTTCCGAAGACATCACTGTTAGCAGAGTGGATTTCTGCCTGTCTGGAACAGTCCTGGTATTGCCCATACAGGAGCACCAGTCAACACTGATGCTTCAAATTTTATGAAGGAGTTGCAAATATGTCCCTAAAAGGAGCATTTTTCCATCCAAATGTGCTCCATCACAGCCAACACCGTTCCCCAGCAGGCAGGCACTCTGCACTGCCAGGGCTGCCAGACGCACCAGCGAGGCACTGGGAACTACCCTGCCTTCTCCCTAACACTCTCATCCCCAGTGTTTGTAACTCCTGTCATCCAGACTCGCCTGTCTTGTTTCTCACAGCTTATTTGCACACAACACATTTCACTTCAGCATTCAGAAATCCTCCTCTGCGAGCTCTGTTTGCGTTCTCTGTATACAGATCTGTAAGCGTGTGTTTCAGTTTGGCGACGGGAGTTGCACAAGACAAGTGAAAGCCTTGGTGTATGGGAGCTGACAGACGCCTGGACAACGTGATGAATGCTCGGGCTGAGGTCTGTGCCCTGCACACTTTTTGCATGGCTGGCAGTTTGGAACTTGGAGGTTAGCTTGCGTGCTATTCACAACGCATTTTCAAGCAGCTGCTTTCTCACAGGAAAGCTGTATATATAGCTTCCTAAATACGGGACGGAGGATGCCTGGAATGGTTGGGAAGACTGGCAGGATGAAATAGTGTTGAAAATAAACCCTATTTTGGCACGGTACCAGCAAAAGATGACCCAGCCTTGCGTGCCTCTACCTCCCTCTTAAGAAGGATAGAATCAGAATAAAATAAGTGAATAAAAGGAAAGTGGTATGATAGGTTCTCTTCAGCTGTCTCTGCTGCAGACCGCTGATAAATCTGCTCCGTGGAGAGCAGACAGAAGGCCAACAGGTTTGACAGACTGTCAGCAGCACAACGGTAAGCTCTCAGCTACATGGGAGATGAGAAGTCAGTGACTCTGCACTGCCATAAAAAAAAAGGAAAAGGAAGACCACAAGGTATTTCCACTGTTAAAAAGTTATTAACTTTCAAGGACCTTAAACTGAAATACGGAATTTCACAAAGCAAATAAAGTCAGAACTGCCTCTATGAGCACACCTAAGGATGCCAAGTTTATTTTACACTGTTAACACACCGAAATCATTCTCAATTAACACAGTGTGTCACTGCTACAAAATGCCTATTTGCTGGAGCCTCAGCCAAATACAGCATCGAACGCACACAGCACAGGCTTTCAGTATGAATATATACCAGTGCTGCGATTCTCTGCTCCCTGAGATTTTGGGTAGGAGGCCAGCAGCTGATAAGAGAGCAATCTGGAGGTGCTGAATTCCTATCTACGGAAGCAGCTCGAAGAACACGGTGCCGACGCCAAAGGACGCTGGCTGCAGCAGAGCACTTCTGACCTTGGAGCTCCTTGTGAAAGACAGCAAGGGGGAGCGAGAGGCTGAACACGCTCTACCATCATGCAGGGCTTTTGTTAGGGTGAACGTACAGAGCAGCAAGCAGTTCTGACTTTGAAATTGCATTGGAAGACCGATATCTAGCAATGCAGCCTGGCTGTGCTCGCCACCAGTGCTGTACTTGGCAGATCCAGGCTGATGCAGCCTGCTGCAAGACCCTGCAGTCTTTTGCAATGTGCTTTTTCACTAGTGGTGTAGAGATGTCAATTTATTTTGATACAATTAAACCAATACACTGAAACTGTCGTTGAGTACCAAAACCCAATTTCCAAGCGTATCCCTGGGGCATGGATAGATGGATATTGCAGGGCTGTTATTACAGAAGGGTCACTCCAAGTCAAGATGCTACTGCTCTGGGCTTTTCCTCTTCTCCTGCAAGTCTTGGCAGCAGCGAGCAGCCAGCTGAACATGCTCCTGTGCTCTTGTGTGCGCGACAGAACCGGAGCCGTGGGGGTCGGCCTCATGCATGCTGTGGACGGAGCTGTCTCCTCCTGCACAGATTGTGTTTGTTTCTGCTCACAAGAATGCAGGAAGAGCAGGGAGACGCTGCCGAGTCTGCCTGCACGCCGGCTGACGCTAGCAAAGAAGTGGCTGCTCTGCCTGGTAGCTGATGGAAGTTCCTATTCTAGAGAGATTTAAGGATCTGCAAGAATTCCTGCTTCAGCAGTACCAGCCAGGAAGACATCTGTTAGCCATGACATGATGTTTCCCTCCTCCCCGCCTCCCCCAGCATGACTTTTTCTACCTCTTATTGTTTATATTGCAGCAGAGATTGCCGACTCTCCTACAGAGACAGCATAAAGTGAAATAATTTCCCTGGGCTAGACCAGAATTTGCATGTGACTAATGCAATTAATAGAAGCAGTGGGGTTTGTGCTGGACAATTATTTCAGCTGCCTTTTCAGATGTGTTCCCTATCAGCCTGTTCGTGGGCATTACTTTTAGAAATGCTGCAGAGAAGTGCACAGCCTTAACAGAAGTTAGGAACTTCACTGCAAAAAAAAAAGAAAAAGACTGCTCCAAAAGCACTTTTCCTTCCCCACAGATGCCTTGCAAGAGGAAGCTCTGCTATTCCCTGAAACCAGCTGAGGACTTGCAGTTGAAAATGCTCTGCAAAGCACGACTAATTCAGCACAGGATAACTCCAAGACCATCAAGTCAATGTGAGTGACTTGGGCTCCACAGAACTGGAGGGAGCTGCATGTCCCATAGACCTGAGTGCTAACTGCACAGAGTAAAACCCGAGCAGGACCACACATTTTGCCTGTCTTACACCTCGGGATAAAGCCTGCAGTATTTTCTGAAGCAGAATTCACGTAGATCTCAGCAGTGTTTTACCAGAGGAGCCATCCTGGCCTACAAAGCAGACGGCAGGTTCCCAGGTGCCTATCTGTGCATTTAGCCATCCTGCAGCCAGCAGTGCCGTGCAGACCTGCTGCAGCTCCAGCACCCAAAGCACCATTTGTTCAGGTCCTCATCACTCACTTTCCCCTGTTAATTGCTCTGACATCCACGAGGAGAGGGAAAACCTGACAGGCCTGCAGCTGCCAAACATTAATGCTAAGTGCTGGCCAAGTACCACAACTTTAATTACAAACTGCAGCACTCCACACACAGCAGTGACATCAGAGCTGCTCTCGGCTGCTTGGGCCCTCGTGGGAGGCAGTAGTTGAAGCGATCCCGCTCAGGACCACAGCTGCTTGGAGCTGTGTACAGCAGGACGACAATGCTGTGGTCATTTCGCAGAGGATTTTTGTATTTGTGGAAGAAAATGCCTTGAAATTACAGCCTGTTATGCTCCTGTTCACACTGACATGAGCTGAGGGGAGGGGGAACACCAGCTGAGCTCAGGAAGCATAAGATGGATTCAAGCGAAGTCTCCTACGTGGGCTCTATGGCCCTACATCAACCAGCTCAATGCAGAAGCCCTCCTCACTCGCAGCCCAAGCTGCCGAACCCTGTGTAAACCTGCAGGCTCCTGGGACAGTCTGGCACGACCTTTCCTCCCTTCTCTCACTGAAGGAAGCACCAGCCCCTTGTGAAATCCCTCAGCCAAGCGCTGCAGAACAAACACCCGCTCCCTAGTTCCTTGTCAAGCTCCTGCATTGCATCACAGCAAAATCTTGGACTTCAGACAAGAGAGATCTTGGCACATGCCAACTATTCCTGCCACCGAAAGAAACACAGCGCTTCATTTCCTTCAGTCCGTTCTCAGATCAGTGCCTTCCTTCAGAGAAGGAACAAACAATGACACTGATACTAATAATTACCTTTGAAGGCCATTTTCCACCTTGAGCGCATCTCGTTATACATCTCTCATGGGGGAAAGCCCCAGTCAGCTTACCACAATGAAAGCAGACATGGACTGCAAAACATTGTGGTTAACCACTGTATGTAAAAGGAGGGCACCACACACCTGCTCCTGGGCGCAGATCTCCCCTGCAGGAAGCTACCGTGGCACTCTCATTATGATTCACCCAACCACGTCCACCTCAACACCAAGCTGAGATGGCCTCAAAGACTTTGGGTGACCTTAGAGGACTCAGATTGCCTGGAGCACGCTTCCTGCCTGAAGAAGGTTGGAAACACAACCATGATTGCTTAACTATGTTCATTTTGGATGCCAGTTAACAACATTCTCCTGTTTGATGGAAGACAGCTCCCTGTCCATGACAATAACCATATCAAAGCCTAACAAATACTTTCCCAGCCAGACATAGCCGCCATAAAAGGCTGACACTTTGTGTGGGTTGCCAGCCAAACATAATTTGCCAGCCCTGAAAGCAAAACTGGCTGAAAGTAAGCAGAGAACTTAATAACTTCTCACTTGGAGTTTAAAAGAAACACAGCCTCAGAGCTCAATTAAGCCTTTCTGTGCTACACAATAAGCACTCCTGCCAGCAAGGAGATCACCTTCAATAAAACGTGACATGTGTAAAATACATTTATATTGAAGAAAGACCACCTTGTAATACTATTATCAAATAATAAGGCCAGGTTAGGGAGCAGAAGAGAACCTGCAAAGACTGTATCTTCACATACACTAGCAGTTTCTTTGTTCCAAGTTAAGTGAGGACATGGACAACATTTCAGGCCTCAGCGTTTCAAATCCTATTCTATTTGTATATTGTAATATAAATCACCACTTTGAAAAACAAACAAAAAAAAGAAATAGCTTTCCTCCGCTGCCAACTACTTCTTTGGATGTATAATTCAGACATATACGTGCTCATACGCATACAACTGCACTGTATCTTGCAACACTCCTGCCAAAATAGCACAACAAACTCTACCGACTTGGTGCAACTGCAAAAGGGCCACAGAAGTCTCTCACCACAGAACATATTGAGTTAGAGCAGAGATCAAGGAACAGTTGTGAGTCTGTAGCACTACTGCTTTGGATACGGTGAAAAAAATACAGGTTCTGCTCATAATTGCTGCAATTAAAGGAAGGACTATCCCATGGTGAAATAAATATCTGGGAAACAAAGGCTCTACAAGACACCAAGCTTCTGTTCCGATGAATGAATGATAAGCATCAAAACACAATGCAGTTTCATGACTTCAGAAAAACCCTAATGGGCATTCTCCTGTTTTGTAATAGATGCCAGTTAGAGGAAGTGTAAATGTTCCTCTGAATAGGAGAGAATGAACGCATTGTTCAAACAAGCCTCTCATCTAGAACATTTATGAAACAGAGCGGTAACAAAAGCATTTACTTTTGTAATACCTCCACAAGTTTGTTTTCACATGTCCCAGTAAGTAACTGTCATTTAGAACAAAGCCTTTCAAACAGCTGTTATTAGTAGATTAAAAATAATAATAATCTTCTTAAAATGCAGCCAAATGCAACTTCAACATTCTAAATACTGTTACCAACATTTATCTATGCTGCACCTCATTTTGCATATCACTTACCATGTATGAAGGAAATATTAAAACCCGCTTATGTTTGCCACACGGCCACTGGGGATCATCTAAAAGATTTGGGTCATATTCAACATAGTCTCCCAGGTCACTGCCTACAAAACAGTGGTAGAAATAACAAAGGAATTAATTACACCAAGAAATCTCTAGACTTAATTTAAGTAATTGGCAAACTGAACTTGGTAATGCACAAAACGATCTTCATGCGGGATGCTTGAAAGAGGAAAAAAGTTTTGCATGTGATATCAGCTCTAAGTACTTCAACAATAATACAACTTGCAAAGATACAGAGGACCTAAAGCTTATGAATTACCTGGTAAATACGAATTTAGGTCTTAGAGAACTGCACAGTTACATGAAGCTTCACAATGAAGCCACAGGTCAGAAGTCTGCCAAACAAATGCAGTCCCACCTACCCTGCCACGTTCAGGTGAGAGGAAAGTCAGTGGGGAAGTTTTGTTGACTTTTATTCCCAGCAACAAGTTCTCATCTGTTTATGGAGATGTTTTGATTTGTTTCATTTAACATGCCAAAGTATCTTAAGCATATAGTGCTTTGGCACACATTTTGCGCCCGGTTTTGTAAACACAGCCCCTTCCAGTCTAATAAAGGTCACAAGTGTGATTTACACCTTCAGCTTATGACTACCGTGTTGCCATTGTGTATTTTCCACAGCAAACGAAGGTAATGATGAGCCTTTTGTGGGAGGAAGGCACCCAAGGAGGCATGCTAAGCAGGATCAGTGGCTGGCAATACGACAAGGGACTGGAGATTGCGTTCACTCAACTCTCCATGATCCGTAAGCCAGCTCTGCTGAACAACGGGGCTCCAAGCTCTACAGCAGGAGACTGCATTTTGCTTAATTTAAGCACGGAAGTGGCTAAAACATTGTGTGTCTCCACCAAATATCCTTCATTATCATTTCCTATTGCCAGGGTATGCAAAGATATAAAGCGAGCTTCTTGATAAGTTACCTGCATCGATGCTCCCCTGGGTGCTGTTAGCTCTTGCCAAAGAAAGGCTACGATGGCTTGCATTGCGAAATTGGGAGAAAGACGAGGTGGAGTCTATTGTGTTCCTCCGAGTTCCCAGAGCATTGGTAGGAAATAGGAACTGTGTATATGAAACAGTCTAAAAAGCAAGTCAGAATGGACAGAGACTTAGTATCAGCCTAGCTCAGCCACAGCAGGATCCCTCTGGTGCATCCCAGTTTGAAGCAAGGGAAGCCAAATTAGCAAAGTGTTTTTTGGATTTGATAGTTAGGCATAGACGAATAAACACCAGTCACCTACATGTTCTTCAGTGTAGCCCGTTATCCATGCAAAAAAGCTTTTGCAAATGTATTAATTCTTCAGCAAAACAAAACCACAAACACACACACAAGCTCTAATACACAGGATTTACAAAATCCTACTCAAGGGTCAGATTTAAAAATGTATCAGTTTTTTCCACTGGGCCTTCTCTGGTAGCAGATTTCAGCTGTTTCTTTACTGAAATAGCGTTCTTGTATATGGGTCCCTCAGCACACATCAGCCAGAGGCAAATCACTTGAACACCTCTTAACTTAAACACTTTCTCTGGTCCTTTAGGATCG
This sequence comes from Penelope pileata, assembly GCA_013396635.1. Taxonomy (NCBI): domain Eukaryota; kingdom Metazoa; phylum Chordata; class Aves; order Galliformes; family Cracidae; genus Penelope; species Penelope pileata. The sequence goes on along the minus strand of WBMW01001267.1, from coordinate 306,201 downwards.
GGTCTGGCAAAGTCTTACTGGTGTCATAAGCGAGCTACCAGTTTACAGCAATGGTTATGGGAGATCGTTTACTGCCTACCAGCGTGGACTCAGTGTGAATGAATAACTTGTGACAAGATTAATTTTAAAGCGAACCAATTCCCTGCTTGCAGCCTTGGCCTGTAACAGACTACACTTTGCTTCTAGGTTTATTTTCCAAAAATAACATTAAAATGAAGGAAAAAAAACGAGTCTCAGACTCCAGACTGGTTTATGAGAAGGTCAGAACAGGTATCACATAAAACACGTGAGCTTTAACTTACTTACAAGCAGACAGATTGTCCTTAAGAATTTACAGTCTGGGGTCTGGACTGTAACTTGGTTAGGTGAGCACACCATGTGCAGCAGCACTGACCTAGGGCCTTTAAATCCAAAAGTGACAGCAGGCTGGATAAACTAAACCATCAGAAGTAAATCAGGTTTTCAGCAAAAAAAATCTTTTCAAACACGATTAAAATCATCTCTTCTCTATGGATTTGTTTAAAATGGATCATTTTCCCTAAAAATTCATAACTGCTTATTCTGTTCAAATTAATGCATGCTAAGACTTTAACAAGCTCATCTGGTTTTTCCTAGTGTCCTTCTGCTCTTTTGGACAAATAATTACGTTAAAAAAGATCCATTTTATTAAATAAAGTTGAGAGCAAACAGGATTACAGATTACAACTATCACCAGAAATTATTTTCAAGCTCCTAACAATATACTCTGCACTGGTATCTCCTGCTAGAGCCAGGGGAACACCGGGCAATTCGGTAATGCTCTACAGACTTGGATGTTGCCAGAGGCAGATTTCATCAGCAAAGCTGTGTGCACTGACAGCTAGGGCATTGACATCTTCTGAATTTGTGTTAGCCTTATTTACAGTTCGTACATACTGTGCTTTAACTGCTATGCTGTGCTGCATATTGTAATTTATTTTTACATTTGTGCTTGTTATTAGTTATGTCCTATTTTTCCCCTGCTACAGAAAATCTAATGGAGTGGCAACCGAAGCATCCCCACCTTCCCATCTGCTCCGAGCTCCACACCTTCAAGACCAATGATTTCTTTTAGACACACTCCAGTAGAATGGCACTGGCGTCCACCATCCAACTTCATATCCCTGGGAAACAGAAACCAGAGCAGAAACAGCTCTTAGTACACACACCTTATTCACCTTCCACAACGCAGTGCTGAGAGAAGGTAGCAGCATTAACCCAAATGTATTAATGCAAAGCACAGACCAGACAACTCCTAGAGGCAAGACTGTGTTGTCTAAAATATGCCATAAATACTCGTTATAGCAAAAGCCCACTTGGTTCCTAGCTGCAACTCATATTCCACCTATGCTGCAGAAGTCGGTCCCTCATCACTGGGGACACCTGACAGAGCTCAGCACTGGGAGGGAACTAGGAGTCCTATCAGCTTCAGGTGAGATTCAATAATCTAGCCACGTTATCGTAATAAACTGATGTTCTAAAGCACATGCCCAAGTGACCCCATGCTGTCACACAGAGAAGTAACTATCCCTGTAAGCCTCCAAGAGGAATTTCTGCACCTCCAAGCACAGGGGAGTGTTCAAAGCACAGTGAATGTCTTCCTGAGGCCCTCAGGAGGAATGCAGCCCTCCCTCTGTCACCTCAGGACAGAAACTTGGGTGTCTGCTTTAGGAGGACTGCTGCTTCTGGCATTTTACACTCAAAAGTAAATGAGATGCCTGAGACAATCAGGCTGTATCCCATGCTTTAGCTTCACAATCAAAATGCGACTGAAGATAAGACAATGAACAAATTTGTGTTCCACAAACGGTGACTGTATACAATTCCAAATATCTATCGCATGACATTTTCCCAGCTCACATCTGCTAAGGTCCAAGGCTGTGCTTAAAAATCACTGCGGAAGAGATGCTGACACTGAAGCTTGGAGAAACCCGGCAGGCTCTTTGCTTGACTGCTGGCCTGGACTCTTTGTACACCCTGTTTCCTCGTCTTTGTAACTACTCACTCATTTTATTTTTCTGAAAACTGGCAACCAGCAAGCTCCCAATAAATCACATACCTTACTTCTAGAAAAATCCAACAAATCTAACTGCTGGAAAGCATATCTCTATGGCAAGGTTTTAATCCTGGATCTTAATTTATTGACTGGGTTTCACTTCATGCAGTGTCACGTTATCGTTCTGCTTCCTGCTATCATATTACTGAAGGGCTGCACAAATAATTATGTAAAAATAACCTTCTGTCAGAAGCATCAGATTAGCCTCTGTTCTTGCACAGAACACGCTTAAAGGAACTACGTGTTCTAAAGACACATGCCGAATAGCAGCCATTTCAGGAGGTCTTATCTATGAAACAAACACAATTTGAGGAAGGCCCCAAAACCACAAATCAAAACAAAAATCTGAATTATCTTTAGTAATATCAGAATAGCTTAGGTTCCTTCCACAAAGATAACGAGGAAGAAATAATGCCATTATAACTTTGAAAGCAAGTCGCAGGGAAACTCTTCTATGCAATTAACAAAGAAGGCTAAATAGCTTTGTTAATTCATCCAACAAAAATCTGGCATCGTTTAAAGAGTCAGTACAGCAGCTTTTCAACGCTCGAGTGGCTCTGGGGACTTAAATGAAATCAGTTCTCTGGGAGCAGAGATCAGGGTCAGCTGCAAGTGCAAGCATGCACAGGAATGATTTCTGGACATTAGTGAGAGATCGGTGAAGATTAATGCCTCAATTTTTCCCATTTTTCTGATGTTTTTAAAAGAAGCCTCTGCCTTCAGGATCCTGTAAGCAACACATTAACAAGGGCTACTTGGAGTCTTCCCTTACCAATACTCTGTATCTATAGGTTGTATGTGACTGCTTATCTATAGGTTGTATATGACTGCTTGTGTTGAAAAATAGTAATAAATAGTACTGTTTGCAGAGAAACTTGTCCCTAAAACTGAGAGTTAAACTCACTCTCTTGAGGAAAATCAGTACAAAATAACACACGGTTTCTTATCAATGTACAAATGAAGAGGATCATCCCAGCTTATACTCATCCTCCTGCTGATAGAAGACCCTGGCAAACACTCAATAGGAGATTCCTAGGTGACTTCAGCTAATCCTTTCTGAGTTCCCTATTACTAAGACCAACAACAAACTAGTCAAGTTTCTGCAGGGAGAGCTGTGACTTTTTTCCCCACTTCTGCTACAGAAAAGTTCACGAATGCCTCAGCAAAGCTCAAGCTGGATACCTGTGACCAAGCCAGCTAAATAAAATAATAAAAAATCCTTTCTGGAGTCTAAATTAAGGCAGGTTATTGTTTCTTTTGTGGGGAACTGTTGGTAACAGCAAGCTACTGTCCCAGGGGTGCTGGGGGAGCTTCCCCAGCAGGGCCTCGGCCCTACTGCTGGAGGAGGCCCAGCACTGCCTCTTCCTCGCCAAGCCTCCCAAATCCCAAGAGAACGAGGAAAGTGGGAAATGCCTCTGCTTTGCTCTCTGCAAAACAGGTGAGCCATGCCCGGGGAACGACTGGGACAGTAGTTTTGGGACAGCCGATGTGTAAGTGCAGCAAAGCACCGCCACCAAGTTCTTCAGGACATGGGCCCTTGTGCGGCACCACTGTCAACAGGCCCCAAATTGGGGGAGTGTGTGGAAGATCAGTACTTCAAAAAAAAAAAATCAAGCTTTCTCTGTGTTTAAGGAATCTAGATTACCATTGGCACTGAGGAACTGCACAAACCAACATGCAGCACTAAGAACTGTTTACAAAATGAAGAGTAGGAAAGACAGTCCTTGCCAAATAGGCTTTTAAGTGAAGAAAACTTCCTTCCTTCTCTTCCTCATTTTTGATTTTCCTGTGGTTTGCTTTCCAAAACAGCTTTTTAACAAAATTTTTCCAGCGATTGAAGTAGATACTGAAAAGCTAAAATAAATCACAGGAACTTAATTTTGTTACCTTCACTTTATTTGAGCAGGGAAAGCTTAAGGAAATGACAAGACCAGGATGCCACTTCCTTAGGAAGGCAAAAAACTAGAGCCCAGTTTTTGACGACATCTGGGGAGTTACCCTGATTTATGTGCATGCCTGTGCTCTGTGTTTGCATACCATTTCCATTTGCTGAGCGGTGTTAGAAACTACACTCAAAACTAAGCACATTGCTCCTGTTATCCCAGATGGAAGGAAAAAAAGAAAATTAGTTTCTCCACCTCATGCGTTTCAGAGATTTTCCTGTAACAGAACCAGTTGACTTGTGAATCCAAATTTGTTGTGGGATGGTGAAAAGTTTTACTGAACAGGTAAATAGGAATCAAAACAAAAATTCTTACCCTGTGTGTCTTATTAGTCAGGCAAGGATTAACAGAACACAAATTGAAGAGTATTACCTTTGAAACTATAACATTTCTTTAATGAATCAAATGTTATGCTGTGACGTGATCTATAAATCCCCATGCAAGAGCCCTGATGGGCTCTTGCTCTTTAAATGACAGCAACAGTTGAACACTTTAACCTGTGAATAATTTAGGAGTCCATTAAATATTAAATAGATTTCTAGATGCATGAAAAAGCCTTCTACCTATTGCAAAGGGAATCTGATAATTGTTATTTAGAGATGCAACCCTTTTCTGTTTACATTTTATGCTCAGTGACTCCGGACTGCTCAGATTTATTCCAAAAGCAAAGGCGGTTCACGAGATGTCAAGAAAAAATACCGCCCTTATCCTTCAATGTAAATATTTTCTACTTTTGTCTCTGTTTATATATAGAGATGAGGACAATGACAACTCTGGAAGAGATGTGCTGCCAGCCAGTCCAAACGCAGAGCTTCCACTGACTGAGACTGACAGCTTTAATGGATTGAGACATCAGATCCTAATTGCCATTAGTGTTGCTAGAACAACATCTCAAGAGGCAACACACGGGGAAAGGAAGTGGAAAAACTCGTGGAAAGACTTCTCTAATGGCCCAGCATCCTTGTTCTCACTCCAGACATATCCAGGTGTCAGCCCTTTGACTTACTGTTCTGCCCAACACAGAGTAAATGTTCAAAATTTAAACCTATTAGATTTTGGGATTCATTGCTTATTTTCAATCTAAGGAAGCAGGGAACCTCATAAGAATGAGCAATGGTGGCTCTATAAAATTAACCTATGCGATGGTTAGTTGAAAAATGTCACGTTGTGTGGGGGAAAACCACATTTCTTAGTCCTTCTGTAAAGCTAATATGCTTTTGGTTTTGCTCCATCTGGGAGAAGCAAGGGAAGTGGGCAACAGTAAGGAAAAGCAGGGATATCTCACCTTCCCTATCCAATGCTAAAAAAATAGTTACTCTTACCCAAGTCTACAGGTTGATAAGTGTTCAGGAAATGTGCTCGAGATCGATGACGTGATCAAAATTGCCTTGCATACAAAAACTGGCTAGGGGAAGAACAGCAAGGAACGTGGTAACAGGTCTGTAGGATGTAAGCGAGTACCCTGCTTCGCAGTGTGTTTATTTCTGCTATCCTTACAGCAGTTTAGAAGCTCTCATTTCTCCAGTAAATATTCCCCTTTTAGCTGATCTGCCAAAGCAACTGACTGCAGGGGTGCAGTGTGAATCAAGCTGATCTAAATGCTTCTTTTTGCTTCATTTTGCATACAACTTTCTTACCCAGTTAAAACACTGAAGACAAAGATACCAGAATTCAGATAACGAAATCCTTTGGGAATGCCTGGCCTGCAGGCTCATTGATTGGTGCGGCTACATGTTATTTGTGATGACTGTATTGAAAACGTCTTGCTCCCAGCATCATTGAACTCATTAGCCTTCTTGCCAGGACTTCACTGGACCAAGTTAAATTCGGTGGTGATCTGTCTCTCAAAACTGGATGAAACTGGTTTGCAGCATTTCTGAGAAGAATACATTCTTTTTATCTAACGACTTAACGCTTTACTTCAGAAGAATGATCAATTTTCTGTGCTTCAATCCATTTGATTACTCATACTGTATTATTTCCCTTAACTGGAGGTAGGTTTAGTCAGATAAACTCCTGTATTCCTACTGGAGAGCAATATTCAGCAGCTGTACTTACTGCGGGTAAGTTTCTAACCCCTTAATGAATTCAATGCCACGAAGAATAAACAGGAGGCGAACTGGCTGGTTGTGTAAGGACATGCACTGTCTGATGCTCTGGATTTTTCTGTCCGTTAGCTCGTCGCCTCCAGTCAGAATGACAGGCAGCCACTTCGACCCCAGCTGATAGCTGGATGTAAAACCAGCTGTGCCACAGTGCCAAATCTGCGTGACACCACCAGCTCTCCTCCTTCCCCAGCTCCTTTACATTCATCTTCTGGGCAAAGCTTTACAGAAACTTGGAAGCTCTTAAAGGCTCCTGTAACATCACAAACTAAAGTACTATCATGGGTATGATTTTGATCTGTGAATGAAAATGAATGCTTAGTTTTTGCCATTAACAAAAACAAGCCTAAAAAGCCCCTTTTCAAAACGTGTTTTTAAATTGCGAGCTGTAAGGCTGCCAAGGAAAAAATAATTTAAAGCAACAGACATATAAAATCAACTAACTTCATTACCTTTTTTCCTGGGGGGAAATGGAATATGGTACCTTTTTCTGTCTGTGATATTACTAACAATGACACACAACTCATCACCTCCCTTTGTGAAAGTGCTCAGGCACTTTAACATATGGACGAGAACTGGACTGCCCCCAGTTCCAGCCCTGTGTCCTGCAGGCCACACAGCATGCTGTCAACAACACCCACGAGGATTGCCAGAGCTGTGTAATGTCTCCTTGGAGGCTGAAGGAGAAGTGGTGCCTAAAGAAGCTCCAAGGGCACATAAGCAACACAGAACTGGTCCCCTTGCTCTCCCTACCCAGGAAACCTCTCTCTTCCAGAGTCACTACCTGGAACCTGGTCCTTCCCCACCTCAGCTGGGGTCACAATGAGGGCCCGCAGAGCACCCTCACACTGACCCTGCTGAGGAGCGGCCACCTGAATCTCCCAATCTCCAAATCTGTAATTCCTTCAAGCTTTGTTTGATCCATCTGAAAACAGTTGCTGCTTTTTGGCCTCCCTCTCAAGGGCCCAAAGGTCCGTGCATGCATGTGTGTGTGGTCAGACAGCTATTTGCAAGTGACCCGAGGCGCTCCCCCTGTCCTAGAAGAGAGTTCAACTCCCCTGGCTGTGAGCTGCCACCACAGCCACCCACCTTTGTCAAAGGAGGTGTGCACCACAGCAGCTCAGGATTGGCACAAGGCACACCTCTGATAACTGTAATTACATCCCATTTTCTGCCAAACTGCAGAACTAGGCAGGAATTAATTCTCATCTCCTGTGAGGAAGAATAAAGGGGATGCTGAGCTAGAACTCCAGTTCCAATACCCGTTACAAAGCACGTCTTCCATCTTTTCCAGTGCTGCATTTAGTTAAGAAAGAGGAACTTGAAGAACAGGATTAGCATAACGTTACATATGACTCTTTACATTTCTAAGTACGATTAAAGAATACAGCAATGTTAACATGATCTGCAGTATAACGTCTGCGAATGATGAGGAGTGGAGGAACACTTTTTATGAAGCACAGGTATCTCTCCACAATGGCAGAAAATGGTAAAAGGGGACTGCACTGCCGCATCTCCTAATGGATTTGTTTTTAAATGAAAGCCCTGTGTGGTAACAGTGTGCATGCTTTGCGTGTAAGTAAGATTTTGCTCTGCAGAAAAATCCAGATCATGAATAATACCCTTTAGCCATGAAGATCTCAGGTACATTGAAAAAGAGCAGCAGCTGCACAAGCGATTCTGCACACTACTGGCAGCCCTTGAGCTGCCTTACCACTGACCTGTGCACCACACATTGACCTTATATTTCATGAAAACATAACCAAAGCCAAGCACTCAGCCAGTATTATCGGCGTTGCTAATAAAGCATGCCTCTGCAAACCGGCAATACTGCTGTCACAGTGCTGTCAGCATGGGGCAGCTCTCCCATCACTGCCCTTAGCTACCACTAAGCAGTGCATGGGGCCTGCCAACTAAGGGCTGTAACACTGCAGGACTTTGGGGCCAAGGGAAGGCAGCAGGCAAGACTCCTGCTTCTTTCAGCTGCTGACTTGCAGAACAGCCCTTCCTTATGCTGCTATCACCTGGCCACATCTGCTGTTGCAGCTGCTCTGGTGGCCTAGACAGGGGGTCCTGCCCATTACCCTAGTCCTGGCCATGGAGACAGGTGAAGCTGTGCCTGTCACCACACCATCTACAAAGATGTGGGCAAGGCGACATTATGGCCCAGATCCACACAAGTATCTGCCTCTCAGTGATTTCAGCAGCAGGAATACATCTCAAAATCTGAGATCTGCTGAATGCTGAATCTGTTTTAACTCCCACCCTCCACCTGCACAAACCCACTGTTAGGTAGAGCATTAGTTTTCCATAAAATACAAGGTATGGGCAGAACTCTGAGGACACAAAATTCTAGGAATTACTACTGCTCGTGACTTCTTTCTCCCCAACACACCACTCTTTGGTTTATGCTTTTTGGTTCTCTTCCACAGAAGAGAGAAGTAGAGCAAGTAATTTCCCTGACACGCGGTGTCCACCCCTCTCAGCCCCAGCATGTGCAACTCAACATGCCTCCTGAAACAGCAGGCAGCAAAACCTGCCATCCACCACCGGCAACCCCTGCCCTGCTCTGCAGTGTGCTTCCCTTCAAAATCCTGCTGCGAGCCACACTCCAGTGAGCCTTTTGCTGCCTGGCTGCAGGGGAGGGGGATTTGGGAGAGATATTCCAAGCGACAGCTCAAATTTCATCCTCTCGTATTTCCCCCCAGACACCCATTTGCATTTGTCCGGCCATTTAAGAACACTGTCTGGAGAACGTTCTTGCTATTGTAGCTTGAAAGAGCATGGAAGGTGGGTAAGGTCTATGGTGAATTTCCAGCACGTGGCTGCTAAGAGGTCATGACGCCCCATCCATCCTGGCTGAGCACACAGCATGTAGCTGCGTCGGCAGGAACTGCCTCTCAGGCAGGTTTTAAAACAGGTCTGTTAGTGCAGTTCAGCTGCCAGCGTTGATACAGTGGAACTCTTCTGTGCTGCCTACAGTATAGGCTGGCAGCCTCCCCAAAACACAGCTGTGCCGGCAGGTTTCCTCGCTGGCTGTGAGTCGGAGAAGAGATGAGGAAGCAGCAGCTGCTCTGCTGTGTGCTCCTGCCACGTGGAGCAGTCTCTCCTGCACGAACATTCACCCTGCTCTCCTGCTCTGGCTCTGGCTTACTCTGCAATAATTGTCTGAAATTCCCTGGAATGATTTGTGTCTTCTCCTCAGCCATTCAGTAGAATGTAAACCAGTCAGGATGCACCAAGCACCAGAGATACACAGAAAGCAAAGCTAAAGGCTGTTGTCACTACACAACCTCAAAGAGGCACCAGTGCCTCTCCCACTCTTAGCACACATCCAAAACGTGTGAAGTAGTAAGCAACTACTGTGCAGCCTGAACAGAGTGGCTACAGTTTATGACACAGTGCCTCATCTGTTCTTTGCACCCGCTGTCCTTGGAAGGAGGTGCCAATTAATTGTTTCCCTCTTCCTCTGATGCTCTGGAAGAAAGGCAGAGGGCATTCTTTTAATCTTGGCTTTTTAACAGAGGGAAGCGGGCTGGGTTGCTGTGTACTGGCACTTTCTACCTTCTCACCCCAACCCCTTATTGCTGCACAAGCACGGTGCAAGACATAACAAGTGGAAATAATATTTAGATTTGCAGCTGGGTCCATTACAGCTGCAATTTAGAAGATATAACCAGTCATTGGCATTTCAAAATATATTCACTTTTCAATAAAGAGGCAATTTCCAAAGGGCAGTGACAATAAACGAATGACAATGCACCAAAGAAGAACGAACAAAGCTGCCAGTCTGTCAAGAATTTGCCTGATGTGTCATCTCCGTTTAATTAAGGGAAAAGTTTTACTGTAAGACACAGGAGAGTAAGTCAGCTTTCCTACAAAGGGACTTCCTTTCCTTTCTGCATTAAAAATAATCTCCCTTTCTTTTGAATCATTGATGCATGAGCAGCTTGTCGCAAATAACTCTCTAGAATCAAATAGATGGCTGAAAAATATGAGCCAAGTTCATCTTTTGTGCCCTGGAAGAATTTGATGCTGGGTGATTTGTGGGCCTTTCAAGCCCACCTCAGCGTATCAGCCCAATACTTGCCCAGATCTGTGCCCTGCTCTCTGGCAAGTGGCCAGGTGTTAATCCTTTTCCCCCAGAGGCACAGAGCTGCAGCCGTGTGTTGCCCTTCCCAGCCCCGTGCCACCCCTCTCCAGTTGCGCCCCAGAGCCTGCAGGACAATGTTTCCTCCTCAAGTGCAGTTTCCTCCACTTCTGCAGTTTCAGTGCAAGAGCAAAAAGCTTTGGAGAACTGCTCCAATCCAGACAATCTTTTCTATCAGAGGTCCAGTGTCTCAGCACTTCCTGGGATGTGAGCGAGCTCCATGGAAGCTGCTTGCAATTGCTAGGAATTTGTACGGCATTATTGCCAAAACAATGTCAGCATGGCTACAACTGTCTTTTCACTAGCTGAATGAACTGACCGATGACTACAAGCACAATTAAAAGGTATTATGTTTAGAGTCAGTTATTTCCCTGCAGGGCTGGAAATCTAGATACAGTAGCACCATATTCACGTGAGAGAATGAGAAAGCTAGGACTGCTTATAAAATCAAAGTTGCGCTATCCAGAATACTTATTGTGTCGGAGATGAGTGAAGTCAGAAGATACAATAAAGGCTGTGCATTTTCAGAAACACAGAATTGAGGGGGGTAGTTTTCTCCAGTTATTATCAAAGATACCACAACACGTATGAATAAAGCAGGGAGTGAGAACTGCAGTTTCAACCTGGTAACGTCCCACAATGCAAACATTTCTAGATGCATGTATCGCTTCTCAGAGCAGATATTTAAAAGCATTAGCCTCTGTCATTCTGTTGTCTGTGCTTGGTTCTACATGCAGGCCCAGATAGTATGTGTATAAATATACATACCCGACTTGGGTACAGTCTCGATATGGCAGCACTGAAAATATGCTACAGAAGGATCTTCTGCTGCTGATAAGGACTATTCTAAAATATAAAAGAAAATAAAAGAAATCAAAGACTAAAATTTAAAAATCTCACCACAATAAGCAAAGCAACAGGTGTTATCATTGAGGAATTCATAATCACAAAACTTCCATCACCGACAATTTCTCCTTCCTCTTCTTTATCTCACAGTAAGGTACTGCATAAGTGAATCTTTACAGAAATGCTGAAGTACATGCCTTATACAGCAAATGAGCAGTGGAGTACCATCCCATGTTTCTAAGAACATAGTGAATGCATTTTACTTGGAATTCAGAACAAATGTTTTCGTAGAAGTCCTAGTGAAAGAGAGTCCACCAGGAGAGCCAGGGAGCTGTTCTGATAATGCAGCAACTCACCTAAAACAAAACTAAGAAATCCAACAGCATCACCAACCACTAATCACCTGGGATGCACACAACTCAGTGGCTTAGATTCTGCATTTATAGGACAAAAAAAAAAAATCCAACTAGTGGTCATGACCTTCCTCTGTTAAAACTATTGATTTTCAGCTTTCTGTTCCTGAAACAGATTGTTTCATGGACGAGTCAAACTCTGCTATTATGATAAGCTTTCAGGTCCTTCCAGTGCTCCTCCTTGAGTGTTCTCCAGTCCTTCCCCACCATCCTTCTTGGCCTCTGGGCACTGCCACTGGACTCAGCAGCTGCACAGACAGTAGATGTAGATGTCATCTAAGCTTCAGCCTTACCTCTAAGATCAGTGTCTAGTACTGAAGACTCACCTGCTGCTGTGCTCAGTAATCACATCAGCTCTCTTGGTTACGATGTTGCACTGACACTCAGGCATGAGTGACCACACAGCCCCTTGCCCCTTCTCCTCCAGCACCATGTCTGTCTCTGTTACTCACTGTCAGGACTGGACCCCTCCTCCCGTACACATAGCTTGCCTCCATTCATTACAGGCAGCTAGCTCAACATTTGGCTATGTGAAAGCATAATTTCTATGCCCGCACAGAACTAATCTCAGAATCCAGGTCACTCTTACAGAAAACAACTTGTGTTTTTAACCAGTTTCCGAATCTCGACATCAGCTAGAAAGTCACTGTGTGGCATTAAATCAAATACCTTAGAGCAACCTATCTGTTTTATATCTACAGTATAAACTTCAGCCATCAGCCTCTGACATGTCATTAAGTAACATCAGAACTACCTCGAGATCAAGACTCAATTTCCATAAAACTACACAGACTGCCAAAAGCTATGCAATTAGTTTTAGGAGACGGGGATGGGCAAGAAGCCGAAAGAAACTTGATTGAGATATAAGAGATACAATATCAATACATAAGTGGTTATTTATAAATACACCACCTTTCCTCACTAGCTTCAGGACACCAACAGTTGTACAATTGTACAACATACAATTGTATGTTTTAGGGGAAGACCCTTCTTTCCCCTAAAACTGGCCAATAGACAACATTCCCTCAAACTCCTCTAAGACACGGGGATGGCAATTTGTGCACTTCTAACCCAATTAGTGTTACAATTTACCTATGTTTCACTTTCTAGAAGTCTCCAGTTGTGGCCCGAAGTGCAAGGACCTATTGCTAGGTTGGTTGTCAGGGTTGTTTCACTTCCTTGCTCTTCTCTTCAGCATTGATTGTCTTGATGTTGTCTGCCACAGAGTGCTATGGGGCGAGGATTCCACATAAATTTTTCATCTTTGTCCTGTACTGGTAAAGTCTGGATGACAAATCCTAGCAAGATACTTTTTCCTTTACTGTCTGAAAATCACCTTATACACCTCTAACTCTTGTACTCCTTATGCTGTTTTTAAAGCACCATTTGCTTACGGAATCAGCTTAGTCACAGTTCTTGGAAAAGGCTTAGGTTCCCCACAGAGTTGCTACATGCTAGTGTCAGCTCTTTGGAAAAATGCAGAACGATCAATTTTCCTTCTCCTGGATCATTCCATTATACCAATTCTATTTTCTTCCTTAGAAGTATACTTAAAAGCAAAGTGGTATTTACACTGTCACAGAGGGGGTTTCTAATAATAAACATGTACAGCATCAGGAAACCTTCCTGCAGCAGATACAGTATGATCTGAGTTCGTAACAGCCCTCACCTAAGGTAACTGTCTCACACATAATAAGATGGACTCACGGTGCTGCAGTAAGTTACAAAGCAGGGAGAATCATTTTTCACATTTGAGGAAGGCAGGCCACAAGCAAAAAAAAATTGGCATATGATTAATTTTGTGCTCGCCACTGCTTATTGCTGAATGGCTGCTACCCACAACAGCCTGCTTGTTCACTGAAAGCCTTGTTTGCTGATGTATGAAGCTTGGCACAGATTTCGAGGTTGACATCAGAAAGCATCTTTGAATCCAGAAAACCACAGTACCCAGCAGGCATATTTCCCCCAATCCCTCTGGCTGCTTCTGGAAATACAGCTCTTCCATCAACGCCCTGCAACTCCCTTAAAGAAAAAAAAAACAAAAACAAAACACAACTCTTAAAGAAAAATAAACTGGTGTCTTCCATGTCCCCGGAGGTGTTCAAGGCCAGGTTGGATAGGGTCCTGGGCAACCTGATCTTGTACCTGATCTGGAGGTTGGCAGCCCTGCCTGCGGCAGTGGTGTTGAACTTGATGATCCTCGGGGTCCCTTTCAATCCAGGCCATTCTATTATTCTATGATTCTACAATATGTCTTCATGTGATGTTGGAGACAACAGTGGGAAGCTCACAGAGAAAACCTGTCATGTGTATCAGGAGGAATCAGATCAGAAAGGAAATAAAAAGCATCAGTCCAGCCTCTGGTTTTCTTTTTTTCCAGATTTTCTTCTCTTGGGAACCAAGCATGGTCCTTGTTTCCATGAAAGAGGGGACCCTCACTTCATAAAGACCTTCCAGACAGAGTGGGAGAGGAGCACACGGCCTTCACAGGAGGCAAGGGCCTCCACAGCCCGGTTGCCACCAAGCCACCCCCTGCAGAGCTCTGGGAGGAGGCCTGTGCCAAGCAGCCTCAGGAGCTGGCCTGAACAGAACCAGGGAAGGCAGCGGTCAGAAGCTGATCACAGAGGGATCAAACAGCATTTGATTAAGAGGTCTTATAATGCATGGAAAAAAAAAATCTGGAGGGCTGAGAATGAGGGCTGGACCAGAAAGTCCAGAAAATTTTCGTAACGTATGCTTTGGAGAAGAAGGTGTGGTGGAAGCTGGCTGTCGCCAAAAGAAAATCAAATCACTGTTGATGAGAGAAGAACACTTTCCTGGATTTCAGCTCTTCAGCCGTGCCTGCGATGCTGTGCAGCTCCAAATGAGCTATCTCAGGTATCAGCAGTTTGAGTCAGAGGCGGTTTATGTGCCTCTACTGCCACTGTGCCATGTAGGCACGTTTAAAATTACCTCAAGAAAAAATTTTCACTCTCTTTCTCACATTTTACCAAGAAGTTGTACTAATTGCCATGGTTCACAGAAACCATTATTTTCCAAGAGAGCTCTGACAAAGCGCAACTGCTTGAGACCGTAAAAGCTCATCTTCCAATTTCTTTAATGAGGTGCATGCTATGAAACTACAAAAATATAAAGAGCACAAGGCTATCCACAGAATCAGTAATTCGCCTGATTTAAGAATAACGTTTCCTTTAGTTTCTGTTCAGGTTCATTTGCGTTGCACTAAAAGACTGCAGTTGCAAATATGATATACATCATAGGCACCACGTACACACTGAGTATTTCCTCATTTGTTTGAGTAGCTAGACTTTGCTCCCCTGCAGGTAAAGATGCACACACAAGCCATAGATGCTGTCTTGGTACCAGACATCACTTTGGAGCCTCCCAAGTTTAAGTTGGGCCTATGTGAAAGTGGTTGAGAGCATTCATCAACAGTGAGGACATTCAAGCAGTCAACCTCTTAGTGTGCACCACTGCATGTAAAAGGGCAGCAAAACAGACCTTGCACAGCCCGTGGGTTCCGCCTAGTTTTGGCACAGAACCATACGCTAATAAAAATTTGAGAAAGCAGTGGCATGGGAGTGGGAGAAGAGTGCTGTTTTACTGCTATACAGGATGACTCCAGAAATGCTCTTGTCACATTCTTGCCCTGAGTTGTTTGTTCAGCTGCTTCATGTGCTATTTTGGTGGCCTGTTTCTGCCAGATAGGAGATCTTCTGCTTCACAGTTTATGGAAGAGACCCCAATAAACCTGCTGAGTAAAGGCACTAGGTCTCACAGGGTGAAACCGCACGCTCGTGGCTACATTTGCTGATCTGTATGATGGGTTGGCTTGCCTTCGTCTTTCAGTGGGAAATGTATTTTGTGCTGTTTTACAAGACTGCTTTGATAGTACAGTCTAGGAAACCTAGTTTTCCAGTTCCTTTAATAAACCACATCCTACAAATGCAAAGAAACTGGTTTAGCCAGTGAACAGAACTATCAACGTGAAGCTTCACAAAGAATCACTGATATGCTGTGGTCTGTGTGTAGGTGGTTTTTCTCTGTTCTGAAATACGTGAACTGCTGTTTTACCCACAGCCAGTCCCGCCTTCATGCAGAATCACCGAAGGCTTCCACCAGAGCATCACTGCTCAACACGTGCCAACCCCAAGGCTGAGAGGGGAAAAGCTCTCAGCACTACAGGACAAGGATGTGTCACAGGTTGAGAGCCACGAATAAGAGCAGTTAATGAAGGAAAATGAGCCCTGAGCTACCATCCATGCTGCATTTTTCTTTGCTGTAAAACTCACTCACATGCCAGTGAAACAATTACTGAAAGCACTAGCTAGTCTGCAGCCCAGCTATCAAATTCACCACTCAAAAACATGTTAGCATAGATGTTTTCAAAGTTGAGTTCCTCAAGTCAAGCCGTGTAAAGGGCTTTTGTGCAGTGACAGAAGGGTCACAGGTTTTGGAGAGAGCTCAGAGAGCCTGACTGCAGCGAGGGTGAGCCTTCCTGCACAACCACACATGAGCTGCTTTGGAAAAGGTCCCAGGCAAGGCAAGATTTCCTATCCACTGCGATACCAGTGCTCCTCTGTGGCACAGGGAACTATGGAGGACACCAGCACTAAAAATCCAAAGGTACTCAGAACATCTGCTGATTTTAGGCTTTATACATAAAGCATGTTCACCTGAATTTCCAGGGGCCCTTTTCATCCAGAATGACTATTCAGTGACTGCAACAGCATCCAGACCCCTTGGAAAAGCAGGGTACGTGCTCAGATTACTTACTGCTAGGCATAGTTGGCCCTAGGGGACACAAAGTGTTGACTTTACATTTTATTTTTAGCTAATATCATTGTGACTCTTTGTCCATAGGACTTCTGAACTATCTTATTCTTACTGTATCCGTGTTCTAGATAAAAGAGTCTTTATTATGATTATGGAAATATTCTGGAAAATTGTGTCTGTTGATAAAGATAAGAAGCCAGCTGAATAACAAAAGCTTACGCGCTGTTTTCTTAGCAAGAAAAATATTCTATTATCAGACGCAATGACTGATTTATAAATTAAGATAAAATGCTGCATGTATCCTACAAATACATTTTCACAACAGATGGAGAAAATCGGTGATTTTGTAGATTGTTTACAAACCATTTCTTTTTTTTTTTTTTTGCAGGTAATATCTCTATCAAGTTTATGCATGTATTTTAAATGCATATCTCAAATTACTCATTCTGTCAAATTTGCATAATACTCTATGAATAAGTGTTTTTTGCTGTAAGAAATTCCCAGAGTGTACATGTATTTCTGCACAAAGCAGACTAAAATTAGAGCTGCTTTTTAGAGTTTGATTCCACATGCATTTGTTGTTTAGACAATAATCAGCTGCTAGTCAGACAACCGTTAAGTCAACAGTTCTGCATGCGTCTGTCTGCAACAAAAGCTGTTTCAAACAACTCTCACCTCCCAGAGCCACACTCTGCAGTATTTATGTTGATTACTACCTTTCACTGTACTCAGTTGCTGCAAGAGAATAAACGCAATGAATTTTTGCTCTAGCCAAGTAACACCTTCCAGAATTGAATCCATGTAAGCTGTGGCTTGATGTTACATCAGAATTTCTCTTGATCCAATTCCATGTTCGATGAAAATCACAGGCTACACCCACAAATGTTTCCACAGATTATATATATGGTTCTCTGCCACTGCAGGTGTAGGAGAACAGGTATGTGCAAATGTGAGCTCTCAGCAGGACAGTTCAGTCTATATGACACCTGTTCAAGTAACCTATTTAGGTTTGGACAAGAATAAGATCAGAAGACATGTAGGGAAACAGAACAGAGAGGACAGGTGCCTTTATAGGCAGGAAGAAGGTAGCTTCACTTCTGAGATGGATGCCACTGCAATAAAGAACCAATTTGGTTGATGGGAACAAGACAGACACCGTGCCACTGCAGCAAGGCAGTCTGCTGCTGCAGAGGTCCACTGCTGCCTACGGCTGCAATCTGGGTAATGCACACCCCAGCTCAGGGTGTGCCATGAGGCTGCAGCTGCACCTTGTCATACATCTCCCAGTGTCCCCGAGCACCCCTCCTGCCTGCGTCTGCCCTGAAGATAAGGATGTCACTTGTCACCTTGTCTCAGCCATCCCCATCTGCACGCTTACCAGCAAGCACCTTGCATCTGGGAGGACACAATGATGCACCAACAATCTGTCACGTTCATAATCTATTCTGTAAGGCTATCAGGATAAATTCATCTTGTAAGACTTGGGATAATCTTAATACTTTTCCCTGCAGCTGTCTTCTTGAGCCAGGTAAGCCTCCTTCAATAGGAGGCGGCCCTGACAATTCAGCTAACTCTACGCCTACCCCTGCACTCATTAAAAGGCACAGGTCTTGAAAATCGATTGGCTGACACTCCTATTGACTTGAATCCAATTGAGAAAGGAGCCTGCACTCTCATGAGCTACTTTAATGTCCTGCATCAACTATGCATTTGGTAACGGGCAGTGCACACTGCTCTGTTTCACAGGGACACTGAACCTTCCTTCCCATGTCCCCGTGCCCCAGGAGCTGCCTTTGCAGAAGCAGCCTTTGTGTGCACAGTACCTGCCGTTCTTGGTGTCGTGCTGCCTCATGTTCTTGATAAAATGAACCTTCTTAAAGTTCTTTGGTCTGGGTGATCCTGAGAGAGTCCGACATCTGAAAAATAAATCATTTGGGGGAGAAAAAAAAAAAAAGTATTCAGTTCTCTGCTGTACCGCTGAGGAGCCTACACAAAGGCAGGAAGGAAAGACTAGACAAATGATTCGAGTCACCCTGCTTTAGGAATCAGCAAGAACAATGAAGACAATAAGTCTGGAAATGTGACAGCTCAAATAATAAAAAAAAAAATTTAAAATAATAATAAGAAAAGGCACCACCACCCCTCCCTTCATGCAGAAAAACACATGAAAAAAAACCTCAGCAAAATAAAACTTCCTGTAATCTGCTGTCACAGCTTAGCTTGAGCTTTGGAGGGAAAATATAGAGTAAAACAAAACATGATAGATATTAATGAGATTTTTCCCCCTCGTGCCACCACCCGCATTTTTGCTTCCTCCTCAGCTATTGGTAAGAGAGCTACTGAGAAAAGTTTTCTTGTTTTAATTTCAGAAAGACTTAAAATCTCTCATTTACAAGGGTAGTTCGTATTTGCTTTTAACTCTAAATATCACTTTCTATGTTCCTGACAGCATACAGAACAACAGAAAATAAATCACCTTAGGAAAAAAAATCTCTCCACAAAACATTAATCCTTAAAACTATTTTACATCTGAACACACTTTTTAAAATTGCAGTTAGCGAAAGAAATTGCCAGAGGAAAGAGAGATGAGACAAACAAGCAGCCCCCCCTCCTTCCAGCCTTGTACTGTTTAATCAAGAAACCACACCACGCTGTGAAAGCTCTCTCCATTTCATCTCGCTGCTGTTTTGTTCCACGTCACAGAGCACACCAGCACCAGAGATAACTCCTAAATGCGCTGCACAGGACCAGCACAGTCCCACTGCACTGAGCCTCCATAGCCTATTTTCCCATCCTCTCCTACCTTTAGGCAGAGCTTGGTTGCTTCCTGACCCCCTGAGGTCCTTCTGTTGGACTGAAACATCACCCTGTTGTGGTCCTAAGCCACCAGGGAGTGCCAGTTCCCATGGCTGTACCCAGATGCCATCACCATGCCCCCTGGCGAGACCCCCATCACTGCGCTATTCCATTGCAGGACAGTTGGACTAGACGGCCTTTAAAAGTCCCTTCCAACTCAAATGATTCCATGATTCTATGATTCTGCCTTCCCCTGTTAATAAAATCCTTGCAAGTCCCTCACCCTACGGTTGCAATTAGATTTGTTTCCTTCTTCACAGGAAAATACCACCAAGAGAGCAGTTCTACCAACTATTCTGCAAATTAGTGAGTAGAAATACTGCTTTGCAAGCTATGCTTTGTTTGTATCTTTTGCCAATTATATGTGTTTGAATCATTTATGAGAACGCCTCATAACACGCCGGTAAGCATTCAACAGTAAGCTTTGTAAAAATAATCAGGTCTTTGTAACAGGGCAGTTGGTACAGCCTCTGCCATTCAGTCTTTGCTTCGAGGTGGGGAGTCACAGCCAATCTGCATGTGGATAAACAGGGCTATAGGCTAAACACCAACACAAACCAGCTGAACTACAGGTCCCAGGATAAAGAGACATTCAGCATTAAGCTGCTGCCTAGCCGAACAGCTGACCTGGAAGCGTACCACGCGCTGGTCAGATTACTGGTCAGCCCATTTCTGAACTGTTCAACAGTTGCTCCATTTTCCATCACTCCAGAGGATTGCCTAGTGACTAATTACTGCAGTCCCCAGAGAAGCTGTGGCCCCTTGGATGCAGAAACAAAACCGCAACGAAGCTGATGAAGTAACATGGATGGGAGCAGACTGAGGAATGAAGTAGTAGCCACAAATCAACACACGAAGACAGTAGTGTTGGTTACTGAAATAAGATTGTGTGTGCTGAGAGAAAGAAATGCCTTAAAAATCCATAAAAAATAGTAATACTGAAAAATAATAACCTTAAAAAGCTTGTTTTATTAAAGCAGCTGTAGCTACTTTTTCAAGGTACTTGGTTAGAGACTATTCATTCCTGTCAGCAACACCTGAACTTCTCTGTTTATCAGTTTTACATACTGGCTTTCAATTTAATAACCTAGAGACAGGAAATGCATAATTCCCATTGCCTACCACCTCCCGGGGTGTGTCAGGTTTCAGTACCCTCACCCACATGAAGAGCATCTTACTGTGCACATTCAGCCACTTCTCAGCATGTGCAGGGACAGCAGCAAGCCTACCCATGCACGTGCCTTACAGACCAGTAACTGGACAGAGAGTAAAGAGAATCACCTCCGTAGTGGGGCATTTTCCTCAATGTCCTCCAAAGTCTCCAGAGAAGATCGCTGGGAGATCAGCCGACGTCTGCAGGGAAGAAGCACAAAACATCACCACCGGTTAGGGTGCCAATATAATAATGTACTCTGAGCTGCTATTTAGTAAAGCTCACAACCCACAGTTACCTATCTGAGCCACACATTTGGGTATTAATCAAGTTTCACTTTCTTCTGTTCTGTTTATCTTATTAAACCCATTTGACTCCAACCACAAAAACTTGTTTCACACTTTGTACTGTACCAAAACAGCAGTTGAAACTTTGCATTCCCAACAGCTCCTCCTCCTTAGTTTGGGCTTGCAAGTTTTCCTTTCTGCAGGGGTTTAACACCCACCCACAGCAGTTTCTCACTCACTGTGTTGCAGCTTGCAGTACCGTAAGTGTGGGTCTTTGACAAAATAATGCAGCTGTAGCTCTGTGGGGACCGACTGCCATCCACACTGTTACAGGGAACACTTCTCATTTTCTCTATTCCTCTTTGCTCACTGCTCTTCCTACCAAAAAGAAAGCCACTCATTTCTCAGTTACGCCCATCTTTTACTATCTCATCACTTGCTATGAGAGACTGAACAGAGAAAAATGCTGACAGAGCTGGCAGCGTTGGGTACAGAACAGCCAAAGAATCACAAAGGTTGGAAAAGCTCTCTGAGATCACCATGTCCAACCATTAGCCCATCCCCACCATGCCCACTGACCATGTCCCTCAGGACCACATCCCCACGTTTCTTGTGCACCTCCATGTGAAGAGGAGCCCTGCTCATCCCTCTGAGCAGCACCGAGCAGTTTATTTGTGTTTCAGACCAGTTTTTCAGAGTTCAGTCAGACCCCTCGCCACCTTCAGCAAAATGAAGTTGTGAAGGAAATCTCATCATTTCCAGTTTGCTGACTGTCCTGGTGGGCAGGGAAGGAGCTCTAGCACAGCCGTGTTGAAGCAGCTGCTGCACAACCTCCAAGCACCCCAACAGTGGCACAAAACCAGGAACTGCAGCCAGGCTTCCCAAACCACCACAAATTACAAAAAATGTGTATGATACAGCCCACCCATATGCACATCATGAAAAATTAACTCTGTCTCTTGCTGGTAATCACCAAATGGGCTCCAATAGTGGGTTTAAGCAGCTGGGAAAGACAGCTCCATGAAGGAGGTGACTGTGGCCATGCACATCGGTCCATTTTATTCCTGGGCTCTATTTTCATCATAAACTGTTTTCACTGATGCCAGTGTAAGCAGTTTCCAACCCTCCCTGCAATTTGCAAGCCCCTGCAGCTGCACTGCTGCGACTGCTCCTGCAGCCAAGCTGGAAATCAGATTACCAAAATGTTTTTGGTTCAAAACAACCCTGAGGTTCAGTGATTCAGTTTACTACTTGGCCAAACACCAGCTTTCTATTGCTAACCTCCGGACAACAAATTTCAGGACAGGTTGAATGTGTATGTGGGTTTTCAAGCAAATCATTAGAAACAAAAAATTTATAGATCGACTAAGTGTGAAGCATAATCTTGTTAGGAAAATACGTAAACCTAAATTCCCTCGGGCTTTGTCTAACCTAGAATTTTAGATCTGGTACGAGATAGGAGATACCTTCAAACTGCAAAGAAAATCTAACAAAAGCCTGGATTTTAGGGTGTGCTGAGCTTGCTGGAGTAGGTGAGGAAGTAGACACCAAATATCTGTCTCCCATGCCTATGGGTGCTCCCTTGGCTGCATCCATATCCAGAGGACATGGTGAAGCTCTTCCAGAGAGAAATTCAGGTGAGGAGCTCCCCCTCCATCTTCAGTTGGTCCACAAACAGAAGGTGGAGGTTTCAACCACCAGCACTGCAGATGACAGCTGTTGCTTTTAATTACCTCTGTACGTGCTTTTAGGTTAATAACACTCGCATCAGCTCTGAGGCAGCTTTCAACACTGGTCACGCAGTTGCCTGCTCGCTGATCCAGCTCCTCTGGCATCCCTTGCTGGTCACAAGGGGTTAAAGCCAGCCTTCTGCCTCCTGCCTGCTGCTTGCTAACCCTGACAGCAACGCAGGCTGGGTGGGAATCCCTGCACCTCTTGGCACACAAGAGCTCACAGAGTTTTACCGGTAGTGATTTTGCAGCATTTTGGAGATCTAAACTTGGCAAGATGAGTCTGTATGGATTCTGAAACAAGCAGGGGAAGCTCTGTACTCACCACCCAAGGCTGGGAGAGGAGCATTAACATCTGAGCTCCCTTCCAGCTAGTGTGAACGTAAGCAAAACCCTGGATACGTTCATTCAGGAAGGAAGGAGCACACAGACCACCAGAAATGAAGCATGGGTCACACAGAAGCCGACAGGGACGCACTCTGGGGCTGCCCCAGCCCACGCTCTTCCCTGCGCTGCCAGCATATTACTGACAGCAACGATACCCAGCACAGCACCTAGCCCAGCTGCAAGCTGCCACATCTTTCACCTCTCCCCAAGCTGCTCCTTTTCATCCGTTCAGCTCCTGGCACACACACAGGAACACCACTGAGGATTTGCAGCAGCTCTGCTTAAATCACTTCATACTGCCCGGGAACTGCACCCTCTTTTCACCGAAGAAGCTCAGCAGCAATGAAGTACGTGCAATCATTCCGCTCTTAAATCTTTACTTTGAGGCCTAATTAAGATGACCTAAATACCAATATTTACAAGCCTTCCACAGCTGGATATTATACCAGAGATGCCAACTAATGAACCTACCTGCTGTGAACTAACTCACACCCTGTGCTGCGCGCATATGAAGAAAACAAATTTGGAAAAGCAAAGCCTTTGGAAGGGGAGTTCCGGGGAATACAAGCAAAACCAGTTTTTCACTGCCTTCATTAAAAATTAATCTCCTTGACTTGCATTCAATATTTCAATTGATTTATCATATTTCTTTCTGCAGGCAAGGGGCAGGGCTTGTCTGTACGACTTTTAAAGGGTAACCTTCCAAAAATCGATTAAGGTGCTATGGCAGCTATGTAGAGACTGGGAGGGAAATAAATAACCCAAACTGGTTTAGACCACAAATCACCAACGTTTTGATGTAAAGCCGTGTCGATACCTGTTTTGCACTAAAAATGTCTTTTTTCAATTATAACAAGGAGAAAATCCTTCTACTGTTAAGTAAGAGACCCAGCTCATACAAGATTCATGCTTTGGGATAAGTCCTCACGCAGAATGCACCAATGTTTTAAAACTTAGGGAGAGTAAATCTTAGCCAGTTAACACATACTAAAATGTAACTCCTCTTAGTAATAAAGCTAAGGATGCTTCAGGAGAAACAAACATTTCTCCCAGTCCAAGCAAAGGCTCAGAGAATGTGCCCCTAGTTTAACTACCACTCCTGCACCCTGACGCACACAGAAGGCAGCAGTGCTAGTCCTGGAGGACTTGGCTGGTTGCAGTCTCATGCAGATTGCTGGGTTTTTTTGTTTGTTGTTTTTCCTTCAAAAACTGTATAATACCACTTTCCCTTATACATTGATCTAAAACATTTTTTCACCTCGTTTCCTCCCTGTTCCCTGTGCAACTGTTACAAGAGCCCAGAAATTACTAACACCTTAGGATCAAATTCCGAACCAAAGCCAAAGAAAGACAGTAAAGAGATGCTTGATGCACTGGTATTTCAAATCGTTGTTTTCTAAGATATTCATGACCCTGTTTGCATGCCGGATTTATCTCTGACCAGCTGGCTGAATCCCTGTGGAAGTTTCTTAAGACCTAAAATGTTATCTCTGTTTCTCCTTTACAAAGTCAGATTAATATGTGGCTCAATTTAAAAAAAGAAAAATGAAATAAAGCAGTTCAGTAACCAAAACTGCAAGCAGCCAAATGAAGCACTCTGCAAATGATTCACTGAAACAAACCCATCGATCTGTAGAAAATTATCTTCATTGTCAATTGCTGCAAAATCCTCCACTCGATAATGTTAAACCTACAAAACCGTAAGCCCCTTAAGACAGGAGGTGATAAAAAAGGGAGCTGCAATCAGAACGCTGGATAAATTCATCCAGAAAGGAAGGAAGAAAGCAGATGATAATCCAAGAGATAAGAAAAATAAATCCACGTGTAATGACTTTCTTGCACAGCTAGGAAACCAGGAAAGAAGAGCTGCATTTTAAATATGCTTAATTTCTGTGAGAGGTGGGGGTGCAGGTCCCCCTGCCTCTGATATGGTTACAAGCCGACCAGGGCTGAAGCCATCGAGCAGGTAGGGCCAGCACACAGAAGAGCAGCATCCATCGGGACATGAGTCTCCCATTTGTCTCAGACAAATGAATTATCTCCAGATTTCTACAGTGGCACCAAGGAAGTGGACCTCGAGACAGCCCCATTTCAATTCACCCGGAATTCATGATGCAGAGCTCCTGAAGCACCCGATCCAGCGCTGCCTGGGGAGTCACCCAGCCATGCTCAGACACACTGCTCCCTCAGAGGTCACAGTGCTATCTGCATCCCAGCTCCATGGGAACAGCACACCCAGGCTGGTTTCCATGCGGCTTTTGAAGATCTCCTCAGTCACTGCAGTAAAACCAAGCAGCCACTTCTCTCCAACCCCATCAGCCTGCTGCTGGTAGGCAACTTGCCCACACCCCCAGGTTGAGCTGCTGTCAAGTAACACATCCCTCTGAAATATCACACAAGTCAATTAATACATCCCTCTGAAATACCATAGGCATCAGCTGTGTGTGGTTTCCTCCTGACCCCTCACTTCATGACCAGCTATTAACCCAGATGAAGACCTGCTAATCGGTCACCTCTCGCCCTCTGCCTCAAGTTTTTTCCTGGGATTCCTATGTCCCAGCTCATTTTCTTCCTATCTTTTGCCACTATCATGCAGGAAGACAAACACAGGAAAAACAAATCCCGAGGCTATTAAAAATTACTAAGGAAGACAGAGTTTCATGGAGCTACCCAAACTGATATAAAGCAGTATTTAGTTATGTGCTATCATAATTACGAAGCAGAGCCTCTCTCTGTAAAAAAACATGGAACTCAATTTAGGACTTTTAAATTGCTCAGTGTATTGGCATGGCTATCCACAACGAGAGTTAAAGGCAGCTGGCACACATCAGAAATGGAGTATTTTGTTAATTCAGCAGCCCTACCCAAACACATACGCAAAATGCATACCAAGGGAACTCCATTTAGCCGTCACCTACGCCCAGGCTGGATGTAAATGTGGTTTAAGATCACAGCCTTCTGCAGTGTGTCTCCGACACGGAAATCCTGAGTTAACAGGGGTCTCAGCAACCTGATCCTATCAGGATACATACTGCAAGGAGAGAGGCCTTCAAACCTTAGGCCAGAAATCATTAGAAGAAAAATGTCCTGCCAAAACGCTTCCTTGATTTCCGCCAACCCACTGGGCAGAAAGTGAGGGGATGAGTGGAAAGTTATGGCATGAACGTGCCAGACTCCTCCCTGAGCAGATGTCTCCCAACACTTAGCATCCTTCCTCTGTTGCCATGCAAACCCTTCTCCAGGCCTCATCCCCACGATACACAAGGTAGAGGCGTTGAAATACCGCACTCAAACTGCTGCCTGCAGACCTATCCGCACATAACTTCTAAGAATAAAAATACTGACCCCGCTGTCCTGAAGGCAAGGCAGCTATTATTTACTTGCATGCAAATCATACTAGTGTCAAATACACAGTACAAAAGAGATATGAATAAGAAAGAAGGAAATCAATATGACAATACTGAAGTATCCTACTGACTTTACACAGTGTGGCAATGCAGAATAAGATCTTGTTTGCAAATTATAATGTAGTTTTACATAGATATTCCTTCAAATGGCCCACAAAATTCTAGCACGACTCTGTCTCAATGTCCCTGAAGCACCATCTGGATCTGTCTTCTTTACTGTGAGGGTGACAGAGCACTGGAACAGGCTGCCCAGAGAGGCTGCGGAGTCTCCTCTGGAGATATTAAAATCTGCATGGACGCTTTCCTGTGCAACCTCCTGTAGAAAGAACCTGCTTTAGCAGAGGCGTTGGACTGGGTGATCTCCAGAGGTCCCTTCCAACCCCTACAATTCTGTGAATACAAAGTCAGGAGTGACAGCACTGTGAAGAGACAGGGGACTGGCATGGGAATAGCTGAGATAAAAACTGTTCACAGACAAAGCATTTGCATGGTGTGTGTGCACATGCATGTGCGTAGGAAAGCAGGAGATACGGTTGTTTGAAGCATCCTGCACAATTTCACTTGATAGGTATTAATTCTTAGTCTTACTAGAAGGCATGATTCTGGGAGGAAATGCATTCAAATTCAGGCAGTGATATGGAACCTCTGATGATAAAATGAAACCTCTAATGAAGGAAAAAGACAGGATTACGTCTAGTCAATGGAATAGCAATCACCAAATGTTGTCGAATCTGGGGCCCCTTTCATTTTACCTTCCCCAGCTGGATTCCCAATTCACTGCAGACAGATCCTGTTTGAAACCTCCCATCTTCTTCTCTGTAGCAGCTTCCTCCGCACCCTGTCCTCCTGCTGTTAGCTATGCCCAAGCCGTAATGAGAGCTACAGCTGCAATTCAGAAAGATTCATTTAAAGGCAGCAGAGCTCTCGATGCTCCTGAAGAGCCTAAAATCTACATCCTCTATTATATGCAACCAGTGATTTACAGAAGCACTGTCTTCACTCTCCTGACTCTGCAGAGGTGCGATAGCTTTCAGATGGCTTGTGTGCAGTGATTTACATTGAATATGCCAGAACACTGCTGCAGCTGTATTTTTTAGAACAGCCATTACCTCATAACCTAGCACATTATCGTGGCAAAACATCATCGGGCACCAGGCTTAATTAAAGACACTTGAAGGTAGCAAAGGAGCAAACAGGATTAATTGTCTGTCCTATGAAAACAAGGATGCTTGCCAAGGCAGATACTATAGCTCTGTATAGAACACACAAATTCCTCACTGCGTGTCCTTTTTCTGAAGTAAAATCCAGACCACAATAGCCTGCCTGATCAACATCAATCTAACAGGTTCTTCACACGTCATTTCTGCCTGACAAACTGTGCACTGTAAAATGATGAATATTTACACCTGTCCACAAGCAATGCTGCTCCTCAGAAGTCTGATCCTAAGGATTTCTATTCCTAAGAGAAGAACAAGAATCAAGCCACGTTCCAAAAGAAGCTTTTAAACGATCAAATCCAATTATGTTGTATTCTAGAGCAACCAAAGTTCTTAACTACGCACCAGGAAATCAAGGCTACAGGTAACGCCATAACACATGGAAACACATATGTGCACTAAGACACCTGAAAAAAGCCTTCAGCTCTCGCCTGCATATGTAACTACACAGTTAAGACTGCTGCCTTTTCCTGTTTGTTTTCCTTTATTTCATTCATGGTAATAATTCTTAGATTACCTGTGGCTCTATCTCATAACCTTGCCTCCAGATACATGTACAATCTAGGAGAATAACTCTGCAAGCCCAAATCTTTACATGAGATTTAGAGAAGATGTGAGCAGGCAGTAATACACCTTCTCTTCAAAAATGCATCCTGAACATTATTAATTGCCTGGATACTATTTGTCTGACAGAGAAAATAAAAGTTCCCTATGTGAGCAGAACAATGACCAAACCAAACAAGTGAAGGACGACATGAGGTATTTCATGCATGAGATATGAACTCTGGCACAGACAGTGACAACTGAGAGTGTTTACTTCGGATTTAGTTCTGAACACATTTGTCACCAATTCCCTGGTCATGCCCTCCTCTCCCTGGCCATGTATTGCTAGAGCCCAAGCCAGTTCATACGGTTCAGAGAAAGTCTCATATTGGATATCTTAAGTATTCAACACTGGGTATACTTTTGGATATCTGTGAAAGCATGAGGTAGTGCAAGACAGGCCAGTGCCACGGTTTTCAATATTATCACATCCAATGGGACTAATGTCCTCTTGCCTGTTAGTCCATGCACAGACCCTTGAGTACAGCATTATGTATTTACACAAAAACGTAAGAGAGCTCTGTTTCAAAAACGACAAAGCAAGGTCTGTCAGAAGATCCTTACCGTCAAGCATAACTGCTTTGACACATCTGTGAGCTCGAGCCTGGGCCTGACGTGAGGGATCTCCGTTCCCACCTGGTCTTCCTGCTCAGGACAGGCCTGGGGCCAGGCAGCGACCAGGCACAGCATTTGCCTGGGCTGACAGGTAGAAGCCAAAGATTAGATCATTTTCTTCTCTCCCTGCTGCGGTCTCCTGCTCAGCGTAGCGCACTGTAATTGGCACATTCCCAGCCTGAGGTTGCTCTCCCCTGGTACACATCTCCATTAAAAATTAAAATGTTTTCAGAAGCCAGTTTACTCCCTTCAGAACTCAGTTCATGCAATCTGCATGGTGAAAGACCAGCTAAGACTGTACATCTTACTGAACATCCTTTCTAATCACAGTGAGGTGCTGACTCAGTTTGAGGGATCGGATCTCTGGGGAACCCCCACTTCTCTCAGTAAGCCAGCATCACAGAGGCCCCCACAAAACTGGCAAATTTGGTTGTGAAGCTCCACCTTACCTGCTGCCACGGTACGGCGGTACAGCAATGTTAAATATTCAGAGAAGTTTGCCAAGAAGCCTCCCCTCCTCAGCAGTAATCCTGAGGAAACTGTCAGTGACCTGGCAGATGCAGCCTGGAGATTGCTCTGCGACCTCCAGGCTGGCACTGCCAGGGCCCTCTGCTACACTCTACTGATAGCTGATGCTATCAGAGCAACAAAAAGCACCTCCAGTGACAAGCATGGCAGGCAATTCAGAGAGCTGCTTTAAGAGCAGCACTACTGAAAATGAGCACAAGACTCAAATTTCAGGTCTGTGTGCTTGGCGAGCTCCCCTGTGTGGGCTCACCCACGCCAGCGCTATGTTCACCCCCACCTACAGGAACGGCCCAGCAGAAGAGCAGCGGCAGCAGCTCAGGCACTGATGGGCTGCAGACACGGGGCATGCAGCTCTCCTCACAGCACCTGACTGCTGCACCAGGTCACCCTGGGGCTGATCCCCGGCGTCTTCAGCCTCTCCTCAGCACACCCAAAAGGCACATTGCATTCACGTTGCACAACGAAGAAGGTAAGAGCTTGGCAGAGCTACTGCTAATGTCACAGTGACCCACTTGAAGTGTTTCTTGAGTCTGTGACCTGATCTAATCTATGAAAAAAAAAAAAGCAAACAGCTGAAGCAATCATTGTTGCAACCTATCTTCTGGTAGAGACAGTTAATTGAGATGGTTCACACCCAAACCTTATGGGAAAGTCTGGAGGATCTGAGTTACCCAGCTCTTACAACCACAAACAAATTGGTAACATAATTACGCAGCTGCCCATGGACAGGAACTGTGGGGTGAACTTTTGTAACATACATAGTAAATAGAGCACAGAAGCACACGTAGTATACATAGTATAGAGTACAGAAGTAAAAAAGTATCAAGCTGTTCTTGCACAAACAGGTATTTTATTGCATTACATCACTGTATTTTTCTCTCGTTGCTGTTTCAATTGTTTATGCTCACGCTTAACAGAGGGTTTTAGGAAGAAAACAACCCCAAGCCAATGCAGAAATGGATATACTTAATGCTTTGCTGTCTGCCTGGAACAAATCAATCACATAGCCATTTCCCCAGTGTGAGCAAGGATAAAGCATACACGGATGTAAGCTGACAAAGATTTGCTGTTTGTCCGTCTCCTCCTTCCTCTCTCCCCTGGAACTCTCTGCGCTTTCACCGACACCCATTCAGGGAGATGGGGGCCAAGAGTCCTCCCAGAGGCTGTGCCACTGCCCCGTCCTCCATCAGTTTGGAGGATTTTTCTTGATAACATAAAACAAGGCACTCTGTCATCTGACTCAGAGGCAATTTTAAAGCTCTGCAATGAATTGCAATGAATTTGCGGCTCGTTAGCAATGAATTAAGTTGATGAAAGGTTACATGGAACCAAGGACAAGTTTTACAGAGCATCTCCGGGCATTTTTTTCCACACCATCAGCTCTCTGCTAACCAATGAACACGCCTTGTACTCTTCACAAAGTCAACTGTCTGTTTCCCCATAAAAAAAACTACAAAGTATTGCCTAATAAAACACAGAAAGATCCCCTCTCAGGGCACGGGAGCCCATTCCAGGATTCTGCTCACATGTTTTACTCAGGGATGCCGTGGTGTAAAAGCACGGCTGAGAAATTTTGAAGGATTTACAGATTAATCAGCCAGAGAGAGGATGTGGGTTAGGGCTGCTAGAAGGGTGCTCCTCTGGGATGCTATCTGCAGCTCAGCCTACCACAGACGAAAAGAAACACGCTTTGGGAACGCACATGAATCAGGATGTCACAAAAAGTAATTCAATTTGCACCAGCGGGGATTTAAATTTGGTTAGTTACCTACAAGATCTTTATTTAACTGCAATCCTGGCACAACATCGAGTATCAACACTGATTTGGACTTCATTTTGCCACTACTCCGAAAATCAGGTTTGATAACTTATTCCAGGTTTTCAGATCACGTTTATATTTTATATACATATCTTTAAACATGCACTTGCTCTGTAGTGGATTTGCAGAAGAGGGGAATCTTTAATACGTGTGAAAACCAGGGTAAGATTTTCATTCATATCACCAGTGTGGAACAGATAAGTGGAACAAGACAGCTAATTAATCATTCTTCATTTCAGCCCTCAATAACCACAAACTCTTTTTTTTTTTTTTTTTTTTTTTTAACTGCAGGCATTGTCTTACATCAAACAATTCATAGATAACAAAAAATAAAGTTATCTTCCTGAAGGCACATAAGCAAGTATTTTGATACAGAAGATGAAACGGCATTAGAAATTAACTGCAACACTTCTTCCCTTCCCTACCCACTAGAGTATGTCCATTAGGATGCATTGCTAATATATAACTATATTACCCAGGCTGATGAATTCTGCGCACTCGGCTGTTTCGGTACCACAGAGCACAAGCCATTAATAGCTGACTGCCTCATTCAAACGAAACAAGACAATTATCAGATGTAACTTACACAATTAATACTACTGCTGCCAGCATTTTCAGCTGAGATTTGGTTCTTTTATAGCTCATTTGAAGTCTTTAGGGGACGTGTTATTAGTACATCTGTCCTGCTGTAAATATAATTATCATGCAAAATTCTATTTATCATGCTGAGCAGGAAGCACTTTGTATCAGCCTTTCAGCTGAAGCACACTGATAAACAGGCACGGGAATCTATCTGCCCCAGCTAGCCAGGACTGTGCTCCCTGCCAGGGGCACTGCTGCTGCTCTCCAGTCGAGCCCACAGCAATTTTCTGAACAGGCGCACGACTCGGGCAAACCTCAGAGCTGTATTTCACACCGTTTGCCTGTCTCATTAGCCAGTTTCATGTATCCCCTAATTGCCTGCTCCCCATCCTCTCCCCAACCCAGCAAATTCCCTGTTCATGTGCAGGCTAACAGAGCTGCTGCGGAGGGAGCAGATCACTGTCTGCTTCACCATGATCAGGGCTGTACACCAGCACCATAAGTCATGTCCATGCCACAGGCAACACCTACCTCAGTGCAGCACCACTCCTAATACATAAACATAGACTCGAGCCAGGTGCAAGCAGACATCAGTCAAAAAGATGCCAACCCATGCTGTACTGGATATGAGGTTTTAAAAAGTGACACCTAAGACTCTGGTACTCACATGCAGAATAGCTGGAAGCTTGATAAACAGAGAAACTGCCCTCATGGACACCTGTGAACCCCCGGAGACCTACCTTCCTGACACCAAAACAAGATGAAACGAAGGAAAGGTCAGCCCCACGTAGACCTCCTGCAACCTATAGCTTCAGAATAGGGTTAAGCCAGCCCCAGTTGGTGCTAATAAACTTCAGCTGTGACCAAAAGCCACCGTGCTGCTCTACCCACTCCTCTGTCGTGCAAGCAGCATGGCTCTTGCTAACAAGCAGAAAACGAAAAAACCTCAGTAGTGATCAGATCTTAGTGGATTTTGTGAGTAAGGAACCTGCCCATTCAGCTGCTGGCCCCAACTGGATCAGCCTAGAACAGCCCTCAAGTCATTGCAGACTCACTGTCTGCTTCCCTGGCAGATGCTCCTACAGCTCCCAGCTGTCCCCAGGTCCTTGTCCATCACAGCCACCGATTTCACCACAAATTCAGCTGGTCAGCAGGAGCCTAAAACAGAACAAGTTTATGCTGGACTCCTTCAAGCTCAACAGATAAAACAGCAAACACGGCTCCGGACAGCACCGACCCTGCCGACCAGACTTCAGTCTTCAGGTACCTGACAGCACAGCTGCAATATAGCCGGTGTTTCCTGCCTGATGCAGAGGAAAGAAAGCAATGTAACAGCAGCAAAATGCAAACTGAATCATTTTTCTTTATCAGTTCAAATCTGGTGTTTAAAAATTGCCTGGCAGGACACAAGGGACTCGCAGGCTGCCCAGTGCTCGACGGAATCTTGCTGCTGCAGCACAGGGCTGCAGAGGAGGCCGAGTCCTGATGGTATCAGGAAGCAAAAGTTGTTTCAGAGAGAAATTATTTCACTGCTGATAAATGTGTGATAAAGTGCATGGAGTATTTTTAAAACGTGGGAGAAATTCACAAATCTAAACTAAGCTGACTGCTACTGCAGGCTGCCACTGGTACATCCAGAACAGCCCCATGTCCATAGAAACTACTAAATTCACTACGGATTACATTTTAGGCAACTTATTCCCAGATCACGCTGATGTTCCATTTAATTTTGCCAAGACAGGGTAGCTGCGAGAAATGAGCTAGCACAGTGGTTCAATCAATTATTCTCTTTAAATTCAAGAACTGTGCGTATCCAGACTGCTTAATTTCTCCCATACATCTGCATTTGCACATCTTCCTTCTCTGAAGAGCTTTCAAAAGCTGAAGTTTTAATCACAGGACTATTTTTGATCCTAATTTTCCAAGCTGCAGCAAAGCTGCTTCGTGACCTAATCTGATGGCAAAGGCACCGTCATTATGGGGTGGTTTCAAGGCAGTTGTACACTAACTAGTCACAATGTTTCTTATTTTTAATCACTGCCGTACCAGGTGCCTTGCGTCCAATTAGAGCCATCAGCCTGCAGACATCACTTTAACAGAGGTCAGCAAAGGACTTGTTGAAGTAAGTGCTGCCTGGTGTGAATAAAGCACATTGCAGAGCACTGCCTGAACGTTAACCTCCAGCGCACAAACACTGTGAGCAAAGGCAGATCTGCTCTAACTCACACCGAGCTCCGACTTCAGCTAACAGAAATGAGCAGCCAAAGGGACACACACAGGACCCTAACAGCAAAAAAAATGCACAGCACAACTGGAAGGGCAAAATCATCAGGAGCACCAATGACATCATGAAGGAGTAGAGGCATCTGTTAGTCTTTGGGTGCAGAGTTCTGACTAAATGACAGAAAATATTTTGCTGGTTTTGTTTCAGCCACTATTTTCAGCAAAATCAACAAATCTCAGATTTAGAAGGGATCACAGCATTCTCATTTGCCTGCAGCCAATCTTTCACTTTGAAATCATTTTCTTATTCTATAGACAAATGTATACGTTCACCTTTACAGATGACAGACAGAAACGTTTCCCACTCTTTGAACACCCCACTTTTCTGAAGAATCTTGCTTCCTGAAAATAAAAAAGCTCACAGTTTCCCCTGGTTTGGTTCACAAGAATTAACAGCTGGGTTTCCAGGCAGATGGAAAATCTGGCTTACACGCAGCTTCCCCCCTCTCCTCCACATGTAGCAGCTCGCTGTTAGGACCACAAGAAAGATGACAACCGCCACTAAAACTCTAATCCCCCAAAGTCATAATCTTTATATAGCAAATATAATGAGCTCTCTTAGTGCCATACTGCAACAATGTTTAACAGGATTGCATACGCAAAGTTATATTTAAATCCACTGGAAATGCAGTGGATGCTCCTAGAGAGTGCTCTAGCTGTAATTAATGACAGTTTTCATTAATATTCACCTATCCAATTTTTTTTGCTTTTAGGCTTGTGTCCCACTAACACGGGAACACTGGAGAAGAAATCTCTCCTGTTAAAGCTCTGTCAGGCATTTGAGATGACATACGGAGTGTGGCCATACTGTTCTCTACCCTCTATTACCCCTCAACTTTATGATCCAGAAGCTCTTGCAGCGCTGGAAACATTCTGCCACAATTATCAGGCATGCTAGTGGAGGGGAAAAAAAAAAAGAACTGCAATGTATTTTGCAAAGTAGTCTAAACACTTGGAGACAGCAAGGTCTCTCTCCTCTCATCTGCAGTGTGGTACTGAACACAAACCCCGTATCTGTAAAGGGTGTGGGTCTGCAGAAATCTCCCAGTCCCAAAGCAGGGGATGCAGGCACTGCTGCACCCAAGCCTGCCTCCCCAGGGGATGTTTGGAGGGCCCCGTGCCATGCCAGAGGGAACAGGGATGGCTCCCGATGCTGGCACCAGTCCCCTGTACCCACAATATCTGACTTTGATGTGATGCTGCCTCTGATTGGTGCGCATCAGACGATCCCTGAGGTCATTTCACCCACACCAAACCCACCTGTTTTCATGCTAAAGGACTGCGATTCTCTCAGTAACCCAGAGTGCTGGTTCTCTGGAACAGAGAAGTAATCTGCCCCGTTCTCAAAGGGCAGCAGCCAGGAGATGCTGGTTTATGTCCACAAAGTGAACATAACTTTCCCCAGGCAACACAAAGGCCAACAAACACCCAGGAAGACTGGCTCCTCAGGGCAGCCCTCATGAAGGCTGCTTCTAGCTGCGTGCTTTTAAGACAAACGTGAGAAAAATTACGAGAAGCTGTATGCCCTGGCCAGGATCCTGATTCGCACTCACTACCCAAAGTCAATTAAACAAAAGAGGCTTGGGCATAAACCTCTGCAGCATCTTGAGCTTCTGCCAGCAACAGAGGATGGATGGGGAAGTCAAGAGGAAAACAGGAAAACAAAAAGAGGGCAGCTCTGTGTCCCGTCCTGACATTATCCGCTGCGGCAATTTTGCAGTATCACTTCTTGTTTTGCTTCTATTGCACCTCACGACTGCCTCCGTGCCTCACAGCGAGGATTAGAGGCAGCCAGCCCCGCAGCCCCAGCCTGGCTGCTGCTGGGACCAGTCCCAGGCCAGAGCTGGCAGCCAGCTGCAGCATGCAGGCACCGCTCCCCAACGTGGCCGTAGAGCAGCATTACGAAACCCATACCCACACAAAGCAGGTAGTTCTGAGAGAGCTCCCAGCTGGACTGGAACGTCTCAGCTCTGCAGGGGATGACACCCAGTCTCATGACAGGTTAACAAGCTGTTGGGGATTTAGCATGCCCCGGAGCATCCGACTGGCTTTGTTGGGACATGCAGCAGTGCCACCTGGTCAGGTCCACAAACAAGCAGCATTTTCAAAGCAGGAGGCAGCTGCCTTGCAGAAAATTATTTAAAAATTTTAAAAGTTAAAAGGTTTCTCCTGACTCTGCTCGGTACTACAGATCTCAGAGGGAAAAGGGCAGATGGGGTCCCCACATCCAGACCCCTCCCAGAAATACAGCTGCAGGGATGAGGCTCATGGTAGGGTCCTCCTGCACTTCTCTGCACCTCCTCCTTTAAACTCCTGGCTGGCCATCAGGGTGTACTTGCTTGCTTTCCAGTTTCCCATCCCTGGCTTTGGCTAAGAAAGATGTCAGAGCCCAGCAGCTCACCAGGCAGCCCTGCTCCAGGCGTACTGGAACACTGCGCTTCCCCAACATCTGTCTCAGAAGCAGCATCCTCCCCTGACCTGGTGTGGTCCCAGGGCAGGTGCTAAGAGAAGCAGTGTGACAGGGAAAGCTGTCACCTCTTCCAACGTAGGATTTGGCATTTTTCTGTCAAAAAAAATGGATGCAGGAAGTCTACATGTGCACACACAATCATGGCTCCAGTACTGGCTGCTGATTCTCCAAAAGCGGAAGGCCCAAGACACCAGTGACTCTCTATTATCCATTTAAACAACAAATACAAAGCTAAAACGTATTAAAAATGTATGAATTTCTGTGAATCTTTAAAGAGTTTTGTCTTTGCCTTCTGGTATGTAGGTCTTTCAAGCTGCATCTTTTAAAAGCCTTTTTTGATCCTGAAAGTTGGGAACTTTGTCAAGAAGACAGAACACAAACACTCAACTGAGCACCTCCACCTCATCCCTGTAGTCCAGGAACTTCAGAAGCCTTCCTCACATGCTGCGAGACCTTGAAGTTGGCAATAATGGGACACGATCTGCTGCAACAGAGATGGAGAGGACACAAAGGACCCTTTATCGGAACATGCAATTAAGAAACACTAGTGCTACTAACTGTCATGAAGAAAACTACTAGAAATCTCAACAAATGCTAAGCCGCTGCTTCTAGAGTCTGTTCCTTGCTCCTCTGTTTTCCCAAACCAGAAATGTGATGTGCACGCATCTGCCACATTTCAACAATGATTACTGAACTCGCACGTGCAGAAAGTTCAAGTCCCTGAAAACAGATGTAGTGGGCACGGCTCTGCTCGCCCATGCAGTCTAAAAAGCTAAGTTTTTCTGAAAGCTGAAACATCAAAATGTGGGGACACCAGAGCAGAAATGTTTCTAAGGTTAACCTGTGTGTTAGCTTGAACCAGCAGTCATTTCAGTTTAAGGTGGTACTTTGGCTTGTGAAAGAAAATGTTGGAATTGTGAGCATACCTGCTTCTCCCAGACTCTGCTGTGGGGACAGTAATCCCTTTAGTTGCCTCAAATCACCTACAGCCACCTCCAGGAATAAAAGTCTGCTCTACAAAGAGCATCAGACAGGCAACAAAAAACTGAGAAAACCATCTGGAGAAAATGTTGACAGCAGTTTGTCTTCTGTCCTTAAAATACAGGAGGATACAGCGTGTGAAATGCCTTGAAAGAAAAAATCTCATCCTGCCGCCACTTTGGACATAAACCTGCTTTTGTCACAGACTTCCCTGATTTACTGTCCAGCATTCTCCTAGGTAACAGTAAGTTATATTCACCTTTTAATATTAAAAGAACTAGATAACAGAAAAAAGTCACTAACGCCAGCCATGTGACCTGATTGTGCACAAACTCTGCACCTGAATGCTCTTAAAAGCACCAATTGCACGACTAATGACTTTTGCAGAAACCGTGACTGATGGGCTCTTGCTCAAAGGAATCCACAGAACTGCTCGTTTGGACTCTCTGTGTTAGGCAAGGACTTTACGAGCCAAAGGTAACAAGCTACCAGCGAGAGTAAGACTGAATGGACCTGCAAGTGCCTGCAGGATCAGGCTCTATTTTTATAAAGCTGTATTTCATTGTCAGAAGCTGATTTAGAAATACTTGTTTCAAATTAATCACCTGTTTCAAAAGACATAACTAAATATAATGCAAGAGAGGATTTACTTTCGGACAGCCTTGGTGGTGAAAGCACATAGAAAACTCTATTTTAAAAAGATAGCTTAAGATACTTAGATGCCACAGACCTTAAATGCAGACAATAATTCTGATACAGAGTTAAAATTATTCCCATGTGAAACAGCTAACCTTATAATATCACACATCTAAGATCATCTGACTTCTGTGTCCGCCTGCATATTCAGCATCACGGCCCCAAGCTGAATAAACACAGGCAGAGAAGAAAGGGATTCTTGTTTCCTGGTAAAGCTTATTGCATTAAAGAACCAAAAGCAGGGCAAAAGGCCCATTCAAAAATGTGTCACAAAACACCCCACCACAGACCTAGGAGCTTTGTTGCGACAAGAAAGGAAAAAAAAATGTTTTGAACAACAATATGGCCTTAGGGGATTATGTACACACAACATAATTTCTCATTTACAATATGGTGTCAGTGAGGAGCTACACAGGAGCTGAAGTCCTCCTGCACCGGTGCCAGTTACACCATTTCATGACAGGTATTAAGCAAACAAGTGAGGGTACAGACCACAGAGCTGTTACTGAAGACACTTCATCTTCCAAGGAGGATGTCAGACAGGCAATTAAAGAAGTAATATTCCTTCCAAAGCCACCACATTTTATTATCTGTAAATACACATCCCTTTCTTTTGTCTCTAGGAAGGAAGACAAGATGCATAAACTCTTGTAGCATTTGGTCGCTTGTATTTTTGGTCACTTAAAAGCTTCCAAATTATGTATAAGGTTGTATTTGGGTAAGTAATACACAGAAAATAGTACCCTGAAGGCAGCACTACAACATACTAAGATAAACCATGCTCAGCATCCTTCTGAGCTGGTCTGCACATACAAATTTCTCTGCATTTATATAAGCTAGAAAGGGTGCAAAGAAAGAGGCCTTAAACCCAAATATTTCCCCTACCTGGTTCCTTTTCCTGTTTCTCCTACAACACAGGCTGTTTGAAATAATTCTGTACCTAGCCACAACAAACATGCAATGCTTTGAAGGTTTTAAAGCATAAATAAATAAATAAACAAATGAGACTGAAAATCAGATCTGAGAGTAAAACCGCTGCAGTTGTAGGCAGGGAAAAAAATCAGTGTTTTAGCAACTGGAAAAACTTACCATCTGCACCTAATACGGAATAAACACCCTTGCTTGAACTAACAAGGACAAACACAGTGTGAACATACAGCCATCGTTTGAAGTGAAACACATTCTATGCTTCCACATCACAGCCCCAGTCCTCCCAGTAAGCTCTGCAGGCTCTACATCGCCTTTCAGACCGCAGGGACAGGCGATGTCAGGCAGAAAAAGGACATTCAGCTGCCACCAGCTCGGGAGAGCTGGGCTGTGAGGGAGGATGAGGATGGGGAGGTCTTGCAGGGTGGCTGTGCTTCGCTTCCAGCAAGCCTGGTCTGGCTGCTTGATCCTGACACAGGGCAACGATCCGTACAAATTCATCAAGGAAAGCGGGAGACGCGAGTGCTAACAGGACATCCTTCAATTACCTTTGAAAGAGCTGCAAGGAGAACTCAGAAGATTTCCTCTGTTGGGCACGACCTGTTAGCTGCTATTTGGAAATGAGGAGATGCGTATGCCTTTGCTTTCCCTTCAGAAACATCTTACAGAGTCTGTCCAGCAATGAAACCAGAAGCACACCTCCGCCACTCTCTGTGGCTGCCCGCTGCAAGCCTCTGCAAAGGAGGAAGTGCCAGCGCTGCGATCTGAAGGGGAGCAGCCCCAGGTGGCAGCAAACCCCAAACCGCACAAACTTTTTATTCTTCTGCCTCTGCCTTTCTTCGCCTCCTCAGACCTAACAATAAGGAACTTAGTCTAACACAGAGGGCAAGGGGAACGGTTCTGAGCTCAGGTCAGCAGGCAGACACACCGCTGTACCTGCCAGGGGCTGCCTGCATCTGCCTGGAGAAGGGGCAGCAGCAGGCAGAGCCCCGCTGCACAGCACCCACATGGCTCCAGCCCTTCTCGGAAAGAAAAAAGAACCCTCCTCTCCAGACCTCAAGAGCACAAACCACTGCTTCCTCACACAAGCTGCACGTTCACTTCTAAACACAGCACGGGACAGGAGAAAAACCGTGCTGAGTATGAGAGCAGAACTTAATCAAACTTACAAACATTCTCAACACATGATACAGAATTTTGGAATTTGTTTTCCTCTTTTACCTTTTCCAATAAAGAGACAGAAAAGATGGCTGTTAGTATGAATAACTGTGTCTTCCAATGGAAAGAGGAGAGTCAGTTAATTCCCAACGAAAAGGCCAGGGGCAAAGCCTCTGAATTCACAGGGTCAAGCAAAAATGAATCCAAGCAGAAGGAAATGTGCAAAAAATGTGAATTAGCTTAAAATGAATTCCTTCATCCTACAAAAGGGAATTGAGATTCTATGAGCATATCTATGTGTGTGTGTGACTTGGGATCAGAAGGAAGCTTTTGGTGCCAACCTTGCGATGATGCCCACATGCTACGTGCTTCCCTTGGCACCGCAGAGCAACCCCAGAGCACGAAGGCTCCCTCCCCTGCGGCACTGAGCCAGATGACACCCGGCAGGAGCCCACTCCTGGGGCTCCAGCCACTGCTGGGTGCCCAGTGCACAGGCCTAGAGCTGGCCTGAAGGCACACGGAGCGGACATCTTGTCCTCCAGCTCCTGCCTCCGCGCTCCGCTCCTGCTAGGCCGCGCTGCTCATTAGCAGGGTGCAGCCTTCTGGATTGAGAAAGCCCAGCTCTCTCACTGAGGCTCCACGCTTAAATAATTCATAACTCACAGTTCTGATGACTCTTGTTTAGCTTTGTTTCAGTGCCTTGTGTGTTTAAACAGCTTGAGGAAAGCAAGGAGGAGCACAGTCTGGCGGGACCGACTGTCACCTCACAGCAGGACACAGGCACGTCGTGTGAAGAGCTGACCAAGCTTTGAGGTACCTTTTAATTCCAATTTTGTTCTCATTCTAAAATTTTGGAAACAACAGCTTGAAGAGCAATCAAAGAACCACAGTCGTATCTCTTTAGAAAAGCACAATCTACACCCCAATTTTCTGTTTCTTTGGGACCACATACCTTAATGTTCTAAAACGTACAAGACTTGTAGTTTTATGGCCTTGATAGCCGTATTTTGTGGTATAGAAAGAGAATTTCTGTCCATTTCAACTGAAGGGTCAGCACAAAGCAAGCTCTCTGACCCACTGATTTAGCCAGGAGTGCGCTGCTAGCTTCAATAAGCGCAGAATCCCAGCCATGGTCTGCAACACCAACCGCTGCCCTCAGAATGACAGGGAGGACAAGTGTGCAAACAGGACAAGGGCTGGTGAATGCAGGAAGCAAAATTTGTGGAAAAAGAACTAAAGGAAAAGCACATGCTGTCTTTTGAAAGTGAGATTTTGCAAAGGAGCCCAGAGAGTTCCTCAAATTCATGGTTCATAGACTCCTTCAAAAAAATCTCAGCTAGAATCGCTCTGCTGCTCTGCCCAAATGACACGAGACACGTCTAACCCAGAAAAAACAATGCAGAAGTGAGGTCTGATCTTCATTACCACAACCCCCTATCTTGGGAAAGTGGATGTGAGGGTCAAGAGCCTCTCGAAAGCTGTGCTGCTTCTAACACATGCAGATGACACAAGACCGTGTTGAAACGTTCCTGGGAATTGTACAAAACAGAACTGCAAGAAGTGCAAGACAACTGCTGGTTATACAGGAGACTGTGCCACACTTGATCGCTGATACCATGTTCGTTTATCCAGTATGATATTCAAGATAGGCAATTGCTTGACAGGTTGGAAACATCACCTCTGCACCTACAGAGGAAAAGACAGGCCAAATCCTGTTCTCACTTGTACCTGAGCAGTTCAGAGGCCATTTGTTTTCAGATGCCTCAACATCTGCAAACATGCAATGGTACATGAGGTCCTTTTCACTCCAGCCCCTTCTCTTCCATCCCTCCCCTGCCTTCCCAGCATAGTAAATCATAACCTACATCTTTGCGAGGTGCCCTACTGCACAAAACAGTTAGTGGGGTTGGGGTTACTTTGTGAACAATATGGAGGAGCAAAAGGATTTTGTACAGCCTTGAGCACAGCAGTACTATGCTATAAAAATTCACTGCTCCTGTTGCAAGGCTACATCCTTCCAGGAGATGAAAGCTGTGAGCTCACAGACTCGCTGGGAGAAAATACACATTTCCATTCACATCATGCATTCAACCTTAACACAGAGTATGGCTCCGGCCACATTAACTACTGCTGCATTAGCTTTAAAAATGCCTATTGAAGGGTGCTGACAAACAAATACAAACCTGCATTTTTTATTTTTAAATGCATTTGCTCAAACTCTGCTCCCTGTTATACCTTAGCACTATCTTTGACTTGAATAGCCTTAAAGCAATATGGAATTTAATGAGCAAACAAGAAACTTACTATTTCTAATAATTTCTTAAAAACAAACAGAAGCACAAAACCTTTGACAATTAAGTACGTTTCTTAAAATGAATATCCATGGACACTTTTACTTGCAAGGCTGCTCCTGAGTTCTGCAGCACCTGGAGCTGCTTCTAAAATAGAAAAGCATTTTATCTTGCGGCAAGTTGTGCACACACAATAATATGGATTTTGCAGATAAATTGCAGAAAAAGGTCACTATGGAGGTACTTAACAACGGTACTTTGTGTTCTTCTGTAAATAGCTCTACATTTTTAAGTAACCCATTCTTATCTGAGACCTTTTCTGTATGAGGTTACGTGAGAAGATGGCATTCTACAAAACAGCAAACACCACTGTTTAAGATTCAAACCCAGTTTTGCTCAAAGTAAAACAAAAGCCTTACAAAATTGAAGAGGTTCCTAAG
Organism: Penelope pileata; assembly: GCA_013396635.1. Taxonomy (NCBI): domain Eukaryota; kingdom Metazoa; phylum Chordata; class Aves; order Galliformes; family Cracidae; genus Penelope; species Penelope pileata. The sequence continues at coordinate 263,464 of WBMW01001267.1, read as the reverse complement.
ACATACAAAGGGTTGAAGACAGGAGGTTACATGAACTCTGTTTTAGAAAGCATAATTACACCTCTGTGTTTTAAAGAACATTCTTCCAAGACTATTAATAGCAGCCTGCGATTTTTCCATGCCTTTTTACATAACGTGCTGCAGTACCTGCTCAACTCACCTACCCAGGCAATTAAATCCTACTTTGCACTGTAGCATCAGAAAGCCGTTCTTCCTCTCTTCGTTTTATCCAAAAACCACGCCAGCGTTTTACAGCGCTTAATTACGGAAATGATATCATTCACTTGGAGCAATGCGGGGAACTATGAAGTTTGCTTGTAACTACCACGTCTGCTCAGTTCTGCCCATGTGCCAGGCATCAAAATAGAGACTTCTTTCTCACGTGGCTCTCTGGCACCTAACGAGGACATCCCTCCGTGCCGTGCAAGCCAAGGGCACCCCTACAGACATGTGGGCAATTCTTCTGCCACTCCGCATTTGCCTGGGTGGAACTGATTGAAAACTAGACTGAGAAAGAAGGAAGTGAACCTCCTTTTCTGTTGGATCTGCAAGCACTAACTCAAGTGCAGAAGCAAGAGGAAAATAAAACTCTTTGTCTGCAGAGACACATGACTGACAGAACACAAGGAATAAAGGTGGTGAGAAAAAAAATTTGTTAAAAAGATGTTTTCAAGACAAGACATGATTCGGACCGCAGCTGATAACTAGCTTTGCTTCATACTGCATCCTTTAGACAGGCTGAGCACCGTGAGTTGATAAGTACAGGTTCCCAGCACACAAAGCTGAACAGGAAGGTACGGACTGTACTCGTGTACGTGCCAAGTGGAGACCTGCTCTCTCCATACAGATATGCATAAGTGGTCCAAGCAGGCCTAGAGGCAAAGTGTCTTACAAGAGTCACCTCTTGGTTCCTCTTTTTCCATCCCTACAGGTTTCAGAGGAGACCAGACATTCCTTTGGGTCCTTTCGGAGGGATCCTGCCCGAGGTCTTTGGGGTGGTGAGGCTCTGCTCTGCCCTCCTCCAGCACCACGTGCCCAGCAGACCAGGACTGAGCAGATCTACCTCCAAAGCAGGCTGGCAAAGCTCTGCTGCTTGCATCCGTAAGAGAGCAAGCCACTATGCTGGGGTTGGAATTTCTTCCTCAGCTAGTGACTGGAGTGGGGAACAGGCTGTTCCAGCGTCAGCTCTGCAGAAAAGCAATGGTAATAGCATCTGAATCTTTCATCGTGATGAAATTAGGATGCAGCCACAATGCCAGCAGGTACTCCTGTCAGACAGGGAGACACCTCATGCCAGGATCTCTCACTTCCCTACCTCCCTTCTGGTTTCTTAGCTTCTGTGTGATCCAATCCCGTTGGAGGGCCGGGACCTCTCCCTGCACTTCTACCCATGGCAGACCCACCAGAACTAAATGATGCTGGGAACGCTGAAGCCTCCCACACATTTCCTTAATGGGATTTGCTGACCCTGTACCCACAGTGGCTCTTTTTCTATTCTGAAACAGAAAAGGAAACAATACCACACAGAAAATAAGGCAGAGGGAGGACCAGCTTCCCCATGCTACAGAAGGCACAAACTCATCTTCGAGGACAGCAACAACACCTACAGGTTTGTACTGTACTCCTCAATCCTGCACTGGGACTGCCACCATGTTGCAGCACCGCTTCTCTGTCCCCCATGGATACACAAAAAAGTACGTGCAGATACATCCTGCAGGGTCATGGGCCGAGCCATGCACACCAGGGAGTAAGCGGATGGATCAAAGTACCCAGGAACAGGCTGCAAAGCGAGCACTGCTAACTTTTTAGCACTCAACATCCTATCCAAAGCCCAGAGAAAGAGAAAAGAAAGGAAAGCAGAAAACATTTCCCGGGTTTGTTCCATGAGTCTTGTTCCAGTCGAATGATGCGGTGCAGAGAGAAGTCAGCACAGTGTCACCTTACAGATTTTTCCTGTTACACAGAATTAGGGGATTTTTTTTTCTTCCTCACAGGAGGAATTTATGCTTCTTTTGAATGCCTCTGCCTATAAACTGATGTTCCTACTGCTGATTTGCCTTGACAGCATGTAGATTTGAAAACCTAATTGTATCTGCCTTGGTAACATCATTACCTCCAGGAGCACCACAATGCAATCTATTGTCTGACTGAAAAAATATAAATAAAGTTGTCTAGCTATTTTTTTATTCCACCATTATTATACAGAAAAATCCCTGATATTGCAAAGATTTATTTACAAGCATAACTTTATACACTGACCCTTGATTTAACTGAGTGATTTCATACACATGACAACGCATACTCTGCAGGCCCTGCAGGATCCTGGGTCAGAAAGAACCTAACTTCTTTTGCCATCCAAGACAAACAGGGAAAAACACATTTCAATTGTGGGGAGCGGATCTGTTTTTCCCCAAGCCTCAATCTCACAAAATTGCTAGCCTACTTTATAATAACATGGGAAAAAAACACAGCTGCTTACTGAGAACATGTAATTGTCCTTTGTATTTGTATATAGGGTGAAAGGGCATCGTTTAAAAAATAGCTAGATCGATACATCAACGCTTCTTACAGAAGGGAAGCTAGCCCTTGTGTAACTTTCCATTTACTCACAAGTTTTCCATAACAGAAAACCTTCCTTAGGCAAAAACTCTGAAACATAGCTGCTAAGAGCAATGTTGACTCTGAAACACATCATTAGAACAGAAAATACATTTAGCATTCACGACAGGAAGGCAGTTGCTGTGCTTATAACACAGTAGCCACTGTAAAGGAACCTCACACTTCCTTAAATACATACTCTTCTGAAACTGCATACTGCATCCTGAAAAGCAAACCCTAAGATACGTGCCAGAAAGTTTCCTGAAAGTATCCCACTGGCACATCATGTTTTCTCCAAGCAGCAGTGAAATTTTCCTTCCTGACTGATTTGCTGAGTTCTCTACCCTGCTCCTGCAGCAAATAAAACTTCTGCTAAGCCCCTCTTAGGAAATCAAACACCATTCCTTAAATTTCTCAGTGTGTTCTCTGCAAACTGTAGGCTGGCAGATACATAGGCTCTCCGTATGATAAATAACGTAATTTCCATTTTCTGGCAATCACACCTCTTACAGCAAGCTGGCAAGGGACTTCTCATCTGGGTCACTGAGCTCTGTGCCTCCCTGCACCTGCTGTGCCGCTGCGCCTGGTGTCCTGCGGCAGTCCCACGCTCCTCAATGGCAATTCTGTGTGTAGAACAGACTGCATGCAAGAAAAGAACTGCCTGCGTCATTGGAGGGATGAGCCCAGAGGTGGATTTTATGGAGATCTGCATTGCTTAAACAGAATCTGATGTCCCATATATATCAAGGGGTAAGTTTGTGCCTACAGAAGTTTCGATGTACAAAAGTTCCAAAAAATAAAACCAAACTTCTGTATTTTCAGGTTAAAATATACAGATAAGCCTTTGTGTTTCTGTAGTGGAGAACTTGCCTGAGAGACTACGAGCAGCTGAAATTTTAAAAAAAAAAGAAATAAGCCACGGTTCGGTTCTGAATCACTACTCATGCTTCTTGTCTTTACCTCACTTCAAACTCCAGAGAGCCCACCTGGTATTCACTAATTTGAAACCCAGAAGCCACTGAATCTGTATAACTAGACTTTTTTTTTCCTTTTCAAACAGAACATTTGGGATCACATATTTGTACTTCAGTTGTTTTCAGCTGCTCCAAGCAAAGCTGTATCTTCCACCAACAGAATTCTCAGAGTCATTATAATCACTGATGAAAGCATACTTCCTATCCAAAAGCTGTCATCAAGCCACAGTCTGTCATTATCCTCTCTACCTATCACCAAACTATGCCTCTCTGATGGTCTGGAGGGCTGCTGAGCCACGTGGGCGCTACCCATCTTCACCACTTCACGATGCTTGCAGGCAGAGCCTGCTCGTAACAAGAAGGGCCCACCTGCTTCCACAGGAGCTTTGCAGATAAAAAGCAGGCAACTGAGCTGGCTTTAGGGCCATCTCACTTCAAAACCCGTCCAGCTTTGAGACTTTCGCAGAGGCAGCTCTGCCTTAGCGCCTGTCAGTCTACAGAGATAGCTGATGAATGCTCCAGTGGTCATGTACGCCACGTTCTGTCCCAGCTCCTCTTCAGAACTACAGCAAAGAGGTTTTTTTTCCCTTGTCTGATGAACATCATCTTTCTATTGGTTGAAGAAGCTCGCTAAGTATTATAATAGAAGCTGAAATACGCCAGAGCAAACTTCTGGGGGATTCTGTTTAAAGCTCTGTGAATTAAGGAAACAAGGCTGATGCAGCTATGCTGTCCATCCGCTCAGGCATCCTCTTAGCGACGTACTACAGTGACTTCTGAACCACTGCTCAACCTCAGGTGACACCTGAAATACAACAGTGGTTCCACGTGTTCTAAGGAAGCAACAGGGAGTGGCTCAAATCAGTGCCCTGACCACAGGGAAAGGCATGTGAAGATCAGTGGAGGCGGATGCCAGCCCGTGTGGATGGCCATGTTTGGCACGTGCACAGCTCGGAAAGCAAATGGGGCTTTATGCTTCCAGCATGACTTGTCCGGTATGGCTTCCTCTGACCTGCAAGATATCAAAGTTCCCCAAATCCTTCTTGGATGTCATTTCACCAAGCTGCTGGGAACATGCAGGCCTTGCAGCAGAGGGAGGAAGAGACCTGTCCTGCCCTGCTTGAAGCAACTACGAAGACCTGGCCTCTCAGCATGGGACATGCAACGTGCTACAGGACCTGTGTCCCTGAGGAGCCTGCAAGCTGTGTGCATGGGGACAGCGAGTCCTTGCCTGGGGGCAGCCCTCTGGGAGCCGCGTGAAAGCCTTTGGCAGGGCCTGCAGCACCAAGAACGGGCTGCAGCAGGACACTGGTGCAACCACTGAAACAGCCCTCATTACAGGGTCCTAATCCTGGGCTTGAGTATCCTTTCTCCGGGGTGGCACAGGACAGCCATTTAGCTTCCTGAAATGATGACAGAAGTCACCAAAGCATCCCCTCCTTTAGAGGCGGCAAGGATCAGCAGCACACAAGGTCACACACCTATGAAAAGGCTTAGTTCAGCGTGCGCGCTTTCCATTCACTTCTCAGACCATTAAATCGCTGTTTTCACGCTGTTCTTGTCTACGTAGTTCTCAAACTCAGGCTGCCTGAAGGGCTTTAGGCTCAGTGAATAGCAGAGCCTCAACTGCACACAAAAGGTCTGACGCCTTTCCAGTGGCTCACAAGCAAACTCCTGATGTTGGCACAACCCCGGAGGGTGGACAGTGCCCTCGGCTTTTTGTTTTGCTCCTCTTTTGGGCTCTGCCTGTAACACACTTGTTTCCAAGAGGTTCTCCTTTTGTCCAGCCCCGCAGTAAAACCTGGGGGCTTCCTGCAGCGCTTGTGCTGGGCAAGCCCCGCAAATGTGAAGAAAGGCTCCAATTCCAGCACCTCCCCTCTCTGCCTCTCTTGGGAAGATGAATACTTGGGCCAAAACGCAGCAATTTAAGACACCTAAACACTTTCATATTTCCACTAACAGTCTGAGGACTTGCACAACAGAGCTCTGTGGCAGTGAATGGAAACCTGAACAAGGAAATTCTCTCCCCTCCGCACTGTCAGAGCCGAAAGAGATGCGAGGTGGCAAGCGCAGAGAATCTCTAATGGGCAGAGGCAAATTGAATCTTTACAAGCTTTAATAATCATACATTCATTTCAGAATTAGTCAGGGAATGAGATTTGTTCTGCAGGTCAATACATTCTGCAGACAAATCCACTTGAAGCACGGTAGCGCACACGTCCCCTCACGCAGACCCCCCCGCCAGCAATTACTCAGCAGATATTCCTTCCTGCTGCCTTCCCCAAGGCAGCTGCTCCGAGCAGGAATTCTCCTTCCCATCTGCTGTCACACAGTGACACAGATAAATGCAACCGTGAGCACTGCTCAAACTCCAAACCCAATCGTTGATTCGGTTCCTTGGCAAAAACGTGCTCGTCCCTCAGCACCTGAGCCACTGGGAAAAGTTGCGTAGAGAAAAGGAAACTCCGCGTATGGAAATGATGGCACTTTTTGCAATGAAAACTACAGCAATGACAGCCATAGGCATACAGAAAAACAAGCGCACGGGATCATTCCCCGACCTCCGGACTCTGTAATGATTTTAAATCAGCGTTGCTGAAATGTTGTTCCACAGAGGTCCTTGCTAATTGAGACGAAGCCATTAGAATGAATTATGATTCCACACGAAGGAGACCACGGCCCCAGTGCCAGCAGCCGCCCATTCACCGCCTGACTGAGACAAACTCCTTCAGGGGCAGACCAGAGCCTTGGGCTCCAAGAAGCCAACCCCTGCCCAGGTGTTTTTTCCACTTCAGTGTGATTACACGCTAGCCTCCACTCTGCTGGAAGCTCCACGCTCCTTTCTGCACCTCGGGAACCCACATGGAGCACAACCCCAGACCACGTCCACGATCGCCTTGTTAAATATAAACCAGCCGGCAACTCCACCAACCGCTCACACAAACAGAAACGCCAGGAAGCTCTGATTATACCTTCACAGGGGTTTCTGAACGCTAAATAAAAACAACAATGTCGCGCAGCCTGTCCTGCCCACAGGGTAAAGGGAAAGGGCTTCACCTGACAACATCACTCACAGGTCCAAGCACAGAGGGCTGCTCTGCCTCATGGCACAAACTCAGTCTGTGAGAGCAAGCAGAGCAAACGGGTGGGAGGACAGACAGTGGATGTGCACATAAACGACAAAAATCTCCGGTTTTCCTCTCTGCACCCTCCTCAGTGTGCGCTGACAGCTGTCTCTGGGCGGTCGCAGCCACGCCTGGGCACTGCTACCCAGGGCACCCCGTGCCCAGGGCAGGCCCTGCGCTCCTTCCCCTCTTCCAGGAGGGCGGCAGCAGCCTGGCTGTGGGCCTGGTGCCTGCCACGTGCGTGTGGGGCCAAAGCGGCCACGGGGCCTGTGCAGCATCGGCTGGCTGAGGTGAGGAGCAAAGGCCGGGTACAATCCCCACCCTGCAGCTGTCCAACAACACGTGCATTCTGCAGAACAGACACAGATCTGTGGAACGCAGGCCAATGCCTGTCCCAGCCACACACACGGGCAGGACAGAGTTCTCCAGCACAGGCTGCAGCCCTCAGCACGTGTGGCATGAACCAACGCCAGGCAGCGGAGTTAGGCAAAGCCACAGGTGAGCATAGCTCCCCAGAGTACAAGAGCAGGAGGAAAGCAGTGCCTTCCTTCCCGACACCCCACAAAGCAGGAGAGCACTCGGGGGGCGGCTATGGGACCAGAGGAGCACCGAGAGGCTGAGGGAGGGCTGCGGGAAGGAGCGGTGCAGGTGGGACCCAGCATCCAGGGAGCAGGCAGGGAGAGTGGGGAGGGTGCCTGGGGATGGTCACTGCAGGAGATGCTCTGAGAGAGGAGGGACAGGATGGCGGTAACCCAGCAGTGGCTCTGGGCTGGGCGGGAGGGGCCCGGCACCTGGGGGGGCTCTGGAGAGCCCCTGACACAGTCCGATGGAGGGACAATTCCTCTTGGCACACCTCCATCTCTCCAAGCCCGCTGGTTTTGGAAGAGGCTTTTTGGAGGCGATCTCAGCTCAGCTGCCCTCAGGAGTGCTGGCACCAACAGCGTGTGACAGGGAGCCCACCTGCCCGGCCCAGGGAGCAGCCGGAGAGGGCGGCACACGGGGAGGGTGCGAGCGGCAGGGCTGAGGGCTTGCAGTGTGCACCCGCTCCCTCGGCTTCTCGCCTCGTTCCCTCCGCCCCCCCACCCCCGGGTGCCCCATAACGCTGCCGGAGGGGCAAGAGAAGCTCACTGCGCACCCGCGGAGCCAGCAGCCCGTACACATTCGCACATTTCCACACGCAGGTTCCCGGCCAGGAGCCCCAGCTGCCCGAGCAGGTGGCATCAGCCCGCGGAGGGGCAAAGCAGAGCCACGCGGGGCTGCCGACCCGGTGAGGGGCTCCGGGCGGCCCCCCGCCCCCCGCACGCCCCGGGAAGGGGCTGTGGCACGGCCGCCCCCCGCCCGTCGCTTCGCGCCTTACCGGGAGCGCTGCAGCTCGAAGGCGG